>JALMGJ010000006.1:63947500-63997500 GCA_023362775.1 Charina bottae
CCACTCCTTGAGAATGAAAACTGCTTTTATAAACTGTTGCAACTATTTTCTAATCTACTGTCTTTGGGGGGATGATTGGTATGTCTTTATTTAGGAATGCAGGATGTTTTATTATTTAAATTAAAATGTATGCTTTCTGTAATTTCTATTGAAATAGTGAAGCATTTAAAAAGGGAGGCAAAATTAGGTTTTTGATAATTTAATCACCAATATTTTTTTTTCAATTAGCATGTTTCTTCACAGCAAGAGGCAGCATGATACCAGCAGGAGAGTAGTTTAGGCAACAGAAGAAATAAAAAGCATTACATTTAAGACGGGGGCAGTCCCTGGGCCAAATCTACATCACCCAGTCTTTGAATTTAGCCTATCAGGCTCTCCCTATTCAACATTCCTCACTGTGGTCTTGGTCATCTGCCCAATATTTATCAGACTTTGTCTCAGAGTTTATATTCTGGCTTCGTTCTGTTCTATCTCTAACCTTCCTGTAACCCACAGTTAGCAGCTCATTTCTGGGTCCTGATACTATTTCTGGCTACCAGAATCCTTTCCAGAATTCCTATCAAAATTCAGGGACATGATTTATTGTCAAAAGTTGACAATAAAGAGATTTTTTAAAATTAAGTGTAATGAGTTGGGGAAATGATTTTTTGTGGGGGACTTGAAGATGGATCATGTGGCCCATCCCCTGCCAACCATACAGAGGTCATATTTATCCATTGGGAGTATAAAATGTTGCACACCCCTTGTAAGAGCTGTCACCATATCTGCAGCCATCCAGTGTTTTATAGCTTTCGGTATTATTCATTCCTTTCTTTAGAGTTCTCATTGCTTTCTATAACTTTTTTGAAGTCCTTTTAAATCTCAATATTGCTGATGAAGCTTCATACTTTTTTAACATACTCAGCAAATACTAGAACAATTCAAATACATTTATGATTTCATCCATGAAATGTTGTCATTTGGTTCTCCTTAGTCTTCCCTATAATAAAAAAGAACTGCAGAAAAAAGACCCCAAAATGGATGGGATTTGGTTTGATCACTGAACTAGAGTCAGACATTCTAGAAAGTGAAGTAAATGGGTCCTTGTCATTGCTCATAACTAGGGTGCAAGAACTGATGAAATACCAGCCAAACAGTTCAAAGCCTTGTGAGATGATGCAGTTAAAGTGTTCCTTGTGGTTTGTAAGCAGGTATGGAAAACAGATCAGTGGCCAAGGGATAGGAAACAATTTATATTCCAATTCCAAAAAAGGCACTGCTAAAGAATTTTGACTATATAGATCACACATGGTTAGCCCTTAAAAACAAGGGTGTATCGAGCCACCATAACTGCCTTTTGAAGAATCTGCATGATGACCAGGAAGCAACAGTCAGAATAGCTAAATGATTTAAAATTGAGAAACAAGTACACCAGGGCTGATCATCTGTATGTAGAGTTGCTGCCTGCATATTTCTGGTTGAGAGTTCTACTTCTCTTGCTAATATGCTGAGTGAATTCTAGCTAACAGTGATGATGATGATATTCCTTGGGAAAGCAGGTTCTAGGATAAGAAGTTCTTAGGAAGCATTAGTCTTATTGTCATTAGGACTTTAAACTAATCACACATTATCAGGAGAGTTGATAATATGGATACCACCAGAAATAGGTGAAGAGGGTGTTTTGTTTTGTTTTTCATAATTACTGACTAGTAAATTATCTCCTCAATTATGCCATTGGAGATTTTTAAAGATACAAGAAAAAATGCATTGGGATTAGTCTTGAGTCAAGGGATAGGCAATTTAGGATCTATGGGTATTGATGTATCTGCAACTTTTTGCCATACATCAGTTTAATTGTTTTGGATTCTATTAATTAAACATGAATGGATAATTGGGAAAGCAGACATTCTGCAAAGCAAAATACCAGCTCCAACATAAACTTCATTTATAAAAATAATTATAAACCTCACATAGGCCCTATAAACATTCTTAGAAAATATAAACAAGGGGTACCTTCTGTCCAGTGTTTTGTTTGGAAATAAGCCCACTTGCTCAGGAAAAAAAAGGACAATCTGGTAAATACATATTTGTGACTGGCTAATCCCACTGGGGTGTATCCCTACTTGATCCATTCTTGAGAGCATTCAAGATGTGCTCTCAAGATTCCAAATGTGCCCCCTAACCTCAAACACTTGCCTTATCCCACTAGAAAAACCCTATAGTGAGTTATTGTTTCACTTTCTCAACTCAGTTCAAGGAATCTGAAACCAGTTGGATTTGAATTGATTGAGACATCTGGGATACTTTAAATCTAAAGGGGCTTAATGTCACATTCTTCAAATTAAGGAAACAGTCTTTGAAAATTCTTGTTTCTCTCTCACCCTTAAAGAAAAATTCCCTAATCAGAACGTTTACTGATATCATGTTAAGAGATTATATAGACGAATGATGTTTATATATTTGTATTTTCATTGCTTTTTAGAAGAATTCTCTTTCAAGTGTGTGTGTGTGTGTGTGTGTGTGAGAGAGAGAGAGAGAGAGAGAGAGAGAGAGAGAGAGAGAGAGAGAAAGAGAGAGAGAGACTGGTAATTAAACTGCAGCTGTGCAGACATGTGCTAAGGAATCAAAACAGTTCATTTTAATGGGAGTATAAGTGGGAAACAAAATGAAATTATGTTGAAACATCATCTACTTGATATTAAAGAGCATTGTTCAGCTATGCACTTTGGCACTTGTTTTATTTGTTTGTACTGAAACCATTTAATTTCTAAATGCATAAACTTTTATGCCTTATTTTAATGCTATGGTAATGTCTGGAGGCAATGTTTCAATACCTCAGTACTGTTGAAAGTCAGAATTATACCTTCATTTCTGTCCTCCAAACTCCCCTAGGCAGTCTACACACTTCTGCTGAATGGCTCCTACTGACAGATAACTCTATTCTTACTGTGATTTATTAACAAACACCTTTACAGTTGTAATCATTATCTCATACTGTATTATAAAACTAAGGCTAAAACCCTAACCCTAACCATTCCTAAAAGCCATTGTGCTAGAGTCTGTTTACATTACAAATATTTGCAATGCTTGTGGTAGTGGTTGTGGAATTAGATTTTCCTATTCTTACTATTTACTATTGGATGGAAGTTCTTTGAAACTGAATTTATGTGGTTTTCTGAGCTTTTACATAGCTACACTACATACTTTCTGAAATAAAAAGTATTGCTTATACATACTGCTCTATTTAGATAGGATGATTCCTTATTAATACTTGCTATCAGTTGAAATTTCTTTTAATTCCATCTCTTTCACATTGTTTCTTTTATTTCATCCTCTTCCAACATCCATTTCTTGCCATGCTCACTTCCATGTTCTATTTAGGACCTATTTGTCATGACTTCTAGCCCTCACACCTTTCTGTATGAGAAAGATTCTCACAAGAATGGCCACTTCTAAAAATATGAAGATACGGCCTTGTCAAAATCGTTTAGCACAGAGGTGTAATTTCCAACAGGATCTTTAACTTCACAACCTCAGTGTAAAATCAGAAAGACCCTTTAATATGTCAAATATCCACTCCAAAAGGGGTGTAGCTAATTAGATTACAGGTAATGGTTGTTTAAGGGGTGCAATGGCTCAGCGGGTAAGACACCAGGCTTGTCGATTGGAAGATCACAAGTTTGGAGGTTCGAATCCCTAGCCCCACGTGATGGAGCGAGCTCCCACACTAGCCCCAGCTCTTGCCAACCTAGCAATTCGAAAGCATGAAAATGCAAGTAGATAAATAGGTACCACTTCGGTGGGTAGGTAACAGCATTCCACACACGTCATGCCAGCCACATGACCGCGGAAGCATCTTTGGACAACGCTGGCTCTTCGGCTAACAAATGGGGATGAACACTGGCCCCTAGAGTCAGACACGACTGTGCGGGGAGAACCTTTACCTTTACTAATGGTTGTCAAGAGTGGGACTGAGGTCAAATATTAAATAAAATAGAAAATTAAGGGTGAACAGCAGATGTGGTGGAACGAAGGATTCATTATTTTTTCTCCTAATTTGGATGATTTTCAGAACCTTGGCATTAGACAAAGCAGATCAGGAGTTTTAGAGCTTTGCCTAGTCTTTATGACTTTCAAAGCAATGTATTTAAATGTATTTTCTCTTCGATTGGTAATGTATTTAAATCTGGACTGTGCAAACTGATGACTATCTTTTGGAACTTTCTGCATGGGAGTGATAATAACTAACCTTACTGCACAGATTACCTCAATTAGACATTAGAGCCCCTTCAGTGGAAACCATTTTTTTCAACATTAAATGGTTTACAGTCTTCTGGGATGTGCTATAATTAAATGGAGTCATGGGTTCTAGAGCAGCAGTGGAGGCGACAGGACTTATTCTGCCCTTGTTTCACAATTAAACTCAGAAAGATGTGTGACTGGGACAACTTCCTACTGTTGACCTAACAGTGGAGGACCTCAATCAGAAGGACTCATCTGGAGCTCCCCAAGATGTTGTCTCTTGCTCTTCTCTTCATAGACATTTTCTCCTTTTATTTTGACTGACTTTTCTCTGTCTGGGGGAATGTCACTGAAAGCCTCAAACAGTGTAAAAGGTTATTATATTCAGCCATATGTAATTCTTTGTTAAAATTATTTTTAGATTACCATTCATTATTGTGGATACTAAGGAACTGTACAGTGAGGCCAGGTTAATTAAAACATAAAAAATAAAACAAAACCTCTAAGACTACTCAGGACAAGCAAATTTAAACCTTAAAATGGATAGGTAACCATAAACAGTTTTAACTGATACCAAAATGTTTATACTAATTTTTGTACAGCTGTACCACAATCAGTTGTATCACTATAGCAGGTATATTAATATTTACTTATTTATTTTATTTATTGAACAACAGTTTACACAAAGAGATAAATAGCTAAACAACGAATATATAATGTTATAAGGACTATTACAAAAAATAAATTAGATAAAAAGTAAAAGGCACCATTAAGAAAAAAAGTCCAGAAGTTGTTCATAATTTCCATATACTGTGACAGTTGACAAAGTTACACCTGTATTGTGATTAACATAATGAGTATATTCTGCCCAACCATGATAAAAGTGTGATTCTTCCCTCTGGAAGTTCATTATTCTAGGTTATCAGAATTGTTTTGTACTAAAACAATTGAGAAAGCTTTTTAAATCCACAAATCAATTGTTAAGTTTTCAAGAAATTTCCAATGTTTGAACAGTAATTAGTTTTGTTGCCAAAAGTACATAGACTATCAGCTCCTTATCTTTAATTGGAGAGTTGGACAAGATAAATAGATGCAACAAGCCAGCTCTGGAAAGCATCTGACTCTTTTGTAGTAATTCTGTCACAAAAAAATTTGTACCAGAAGGATTTGAGAAAACATTGAAACGTTTTCAGGAGGAGGTAAAACACAGGGTGAACCAACGTATGAATCTAAAGAGGAAACAACAGTTGAAGATATCTTACGAAGCAGCCCTGAAAGAAAGCTCTGTTATTATAGGATTTTCAGATTCTGCATTGCGGTTGACCCCCAAGAAAAATAAATGCCTCTACAGATATAACACGGATTCTGCCATTGGCAGTTTTGATGATAAAGTCATCTGTGTACAGCAAGCAAGTTACATATCGGAGCAGTTCTCGGAGCAAGCCAAAACTGTAAGGGAAGCAGTGCAACAGGTCCGTCACAAACTGGCTTCTCGAAAAGCTGTTTCAGAAGGAAATGAACCTTCAGAACTTCCCCATGATCTATTTTGCGGTTCTAACCCATCGTGGACTTTATTTATTTTGCTTGATATGTTTTTTAGAAATTTTGTATAGTTTTTAAATTTTTACTTGCTGTAACCCGCCCAGAGTCCCTTGTATGGGAGATGGGCGGGGGATAAATTAAACAAACAAACAAATAAATAAATAAATAAATAAATAAATAAATAATAAATAAAATACGATGATAGTATGAAGTTCTCCAGATGTTGCTGAAATACAACTCCCTATATTTCTCATATTAGGCATTTGGGGGATATATTTTATCAACATCTAGAGAGTCCGATGTTCCCAATCCTTATCTACAGTATGAGGAGATAAATCTTTAATCATAGTGCACTGTAAAGAAATCTCTCCCCATTGTTGCCCTATAATGGTCTTCTGATAATAAGAGTTAAGAGATAAGAATCTCAGCTAGAGATCTTAAGGTATGGTAAGTTGTTGTACAGAAAGCCTGTCCATCATATATTTCTGTCCCAATCAACTTTTGAGTTTGGTTCTGAAGCAGATGCTATGCACCAAAAGCAGTCTGTGGATGATGGGGTGGGGGAAGAAGTGTGAAGAGTTCCACAGGCCATATAACTGGATGGAGCTCATAGTCTATGTACAGGGATTGACCTAAGGGTCTTCTTGGAAGAAGAAACAAAGAGGAAGCCTATTTCATAGACACAGGCATATATATAAGGAAGTTTCTAGTTTAGTTACATTATCAAAGATTTAATGGCCAAAAAAAAAAGCAGCACCCCAAACCAAAAAAACCTAAGCAAACAGATTTTTTTAAAATCCACAATTTGGATTTTAATCTAAGTGGAAGTGCAGAAAACAGAAACTTATTAAAAGAGTTAATGTTCTTCTGGACTTTTGTTTTATTTTACATCCCATATTACTTGAGGCAGTTGTACTTATCTTGTGCCTTGGTATAATCCTTTTGTGGTTTACTATGGAAATGTAAACATCTCTCTATTTCACAGGCCCATAAATATGTTCAAATACCAAAGGCACTTTCCATTTTAAGTGAAATGAATACTGCATCCCACTGGAAGCCATTAGATATTCTCTGTTGTGCACAAAAGTGAAAGTCTGTTGTATTTTTGAAATGTAAAGCACTTTTCTCAACAGAGGAATTTATCTTGTGGGACATTCTTTAAAAGATTGGCATTATAAAGTTTAAGAAAACTTATATTTCTTCTGTTTCCTAAGAATATGAAATGGTTAGAACTGGTATCTTGATGATACAGTGAAGATTGTTATTCCAGATGGTGTAGCAGTGACACTGGGGCAATTCAGATTGAACTCCACCCTTAGCCATGGAAACCCACTGGATGACTTGGGGTCAGTCATTCTTTCTCAGCCCAATCTACTTCACAGGGTTGATGTTGTGGGGGGGGAAATAGGAAGAAGGAACACTATGCATGCTACCTTGAGCTCCTGAATGAAATGTATTAGATATAAATCTGATAACTAAATGAATCAATAAATGTAATGTTATTTATTATATTTGTATTTTACCCAATTACAGCCATTCTTGCTTTAAAAAAGCAATAACATTCTTGCTTGGCTTGGCTTGGTACCAGTATTATTCAATTTGCAGTGCTGTGGTGTGGAAGGGTCATGAAGCAGGTCAGGGGCACTTTGATTTAATCTTAGTAGTGAGATGTCCCTGCTGATTCAGTAAGCACCTTTGAGGAAGTCGTCCACTCAAATATTCAAAGATAAGAAATACCCCTTCAAAGAGCTGTATGGCTCTGTTGGATTGCCCAAGAGGATACACAATGATGGAGGGATGTATAAAAGGTAGCAATAACACTAGCATGACTATTACTTTGTAACGGTACTGAAGCTCAGAAGCACCACCATACAAAATTCTAAAAACATTTGGAAGAACACTGGCAATGAAATAAAATATATATATAAGTTTCTTTTGCAGGTATTTTTCCCATAAGAAACTAGACGATTGATTTTGCTCCAGTATTAATACAAGCCCATGTCTATGTAGCAACCTTCTCAAAGTGCAATTACTAACAGTCCTCATGTTAAGAACCAATAATTTAATAGTAGTAGCTCAAACAATACAGACCATTACATTTTTGCCCAGGGCAGCATTCATAGCTCACTTCACCACAGGAAGCAGCAAATGAATGGAGGCTTGTCAAGTCAGAGAGAAAGAGAGAGTGAATTTCTGTGCTGTATCTTATGAGAAGAGAAGCCATTTCTTGCTGAAAAGGTCAAGGAAATGATCAAAGGAAGAAACAAATATTGACTAAGTACCTCACATTTGATGTAAATGTCACAAACAGGTATGAGACAGAGACACATGTGTCCAATCAGCTTTTGACAATGTTTCTGGACACATTTTTATTGTCCACCATATGAATAATCAAACAGCTCTTCATATTAAGATTTAGCATTTGTACATGATGTCTCAGCTCACTTCTGAGGAACAGCTTTAACAGGTAGAATAGATGAGGGAAAAGAAACCTATTCTGAAGCCTAAATGATCTCTTGGAGACATGTGAAATTTCTAGATACCGAAGGACACAACATTTCCTGAAGATGAATAGTTCTAGAATCTCATTAAACTTCAGAAAAGATTGTTTATCAAAACAAAAGGTGATGCTATGACTGGAAAAAACTAACAGCAGAACCCCATAACAAAATTATCTGACATAAGTTGATCTTAGTATCATCCATGACATGGAGCCAGCCAAGAGACACGCACCAACCAAACGATGGCAAGCAATAGCTGGCAGACAGATAGAAAGAAGGAAATGTGGATTCAGGACCTTGGACCTTCAAACGCACAGCAAAAGTGTCAGACTGGAAAGGGGGAGAATAGAATGTGTATATACAGTATACTAATCCTTTGTAAAACTCAATTCACTTGGAGCATTGAAGTGCTTAGAGTCACTGATACAATAAAGATTCCTAACTATTTCAATGTATCTCGTGTGTGGAGTGCTGATTGTAATCCAGGACCATCACAACTAACAGCAGAACTCCAGATAATAACAAAATTATCTGACATAAGTTGATCGTAGCAGGTAGGCCTTTACTGAATCAAGAAGGAAAGCGGAGAGAGAACACTGGCAGTTTAGAACTGCAATTTAGAACTTTTGGTCTTTGCTACTTCATTACAGCTAGGACGGTCAAAGACCAGAAGCATCTGCAGAATCAGGGGCTTTTTTCAAAATGTGAAAACAGCATCACAACAGCATGACACAAGCTCCACCCCTTTCTTAACTGCATGCAACAACATGATTCATGGACAGAATGAGTGGACCTCGCATCACAACAGCGCAGGACTACTTTCATCATTAGCCTTCCTTGCCTCTCTTTGTGGATACCTCTGACTCAAATCAAAGTAATATTAATCAGAAAAAAAAATCATACTACTGATATGTTTGCAGAGGAAATGTGTACATTTTATCTAATTCTCTAGCAGTACCAGTTATTTATTTATTTTTAATATTTCAAACTTTCAGGAGGATCCCAAAAGAGCTTTTGTCTGTATGGGTTATCTTTATCAATATTTACTGTATTAAAAATTAGAATTGATGCATTTGCTGCCGCTACTGCTTCTCATGATTGTTTGATGGCATTTTAATATTGTATTATTTTTTCAACTTAGGCTGGCAAATAATTTTGATTTTGCAGACCCCTGAGAGAGTCTTGGGGGATCCCAAGGAATCCTGGGACCACACTTTAAGAAACACTGGTCTAGGAAAATACCGACCAGAGGTTTCACAATTTTATGAATTGATATTACTGATTAAATCTGATAACTTTACTGGATCAAAAATCATATGGGGAGAAATATAAAAGCAAAATTGATTATTTTTTGTGGGGGGAATGTGCTTTGGATCAACTCCAAGTTAAGTCCACCAGTGCACAGATTAAGAAAAATACTTCAATATCATTAAGACAGCACTTATCACAATATACTGTACATTATATAAAATAAAATTTCCTCATCTCCTGAATGTTAGAGGAGGTATGGCACATGGGAACCTTGACTTATGTGTGTCTCCATTGCTCATGGTTTAATTTTTTTTAGTCTGTAGGTTTGCAGGTTAGCAGAGGTTCTAGGACATTGTATTATTTTTTCAGGAATGCTACTTTCATTTTCTAGATTTGGATAGCTACAGTAGAGAATTGCATCAGCTAAGAAATTTGCTCATAAATTGATCAGAGAACTATAAAACTGGACAGTTTTGTGGATATATGAGTATAACATCCTTTCAGTTCATATGCATATAGGACATTTATGTATAATCATATCTCAGTTATCAATTAATGGTTCTTCTCTGAAATAAAAAGAAATTTTATTTTGCCTGAGGGAGTGGAAATGGCAGTGTTTTTTCTCTTTCTCTCTCTCTCACACACTCTCTCTCTCACACACACAAACAAACACATCTCTATACTGGAGACAGAATATCTTTTAAATCAGGGGTCCCCAATACTAGTGGGCCGCAGCCTGTTAGGAACTGGGCTGCGGGGCTCCCCCCCGCAAACCCCGCCCCCGGTGCTTGTGATTGGCCCCTACCCGCAAACCCCACCCCCCGGTGCACGTGATTGGCTCCCGCCCTCAAACCCCGCCCCTCAGTCTGCAGAAATCCTGGAAACCCCACCCCCCGGTCCGTGGAAATCCTGGAAACCCCGCCCCCTCCGGTCCGTGGAAAAATCGTCTTTTGAAACCGGTCCCTGGTGCCAAAAAGGTTGGGGACCCCTGTTTTAAATGACTAGTAAATAGATTAGTAGATGCATTTACTGTATACCAGTTGTAATTCTTTTATTGTGCATTTGTTCTATAAATTATCCCTGTGTTCAAATTGTAATCTCTTTTCATGTATAAATAATAATAATAATAATAACTCTCCCATCTTGGAGAACCACCAAGTGGCAGTGTTAGCAACTCAAAACTACAATTCCAGCTAGGTCCCCCAGCTACTCTCTATTCCTAATTTATCAGTGTTCAACAAATATATTTTATTCAGTTCATGCCAGAACTGGCAACTGTATTTGCCCGATTCCTCAATTTATTCCATTTTCTATATTTCTATATTCCATTTTGCAAAGAGAATACAAAAAGTATCTTTATTGTTTTATTTATATGACAATAAAATACATGCATTACCGCAGATAGCTAAAATCCTGTCTGTTGGCAGGGCTACATAGTAAAGTTTTTAAATATATACACAGTGTATGTGTGTGTGTGTGTCTGTGTGTGTGTGTGTGTGTGTGTAGGCTGACCATACGTCCTGTTTTGAACAGGACAGTCCCGTTTTTTTAGCATTTTTCAACCGTCCTGTCATTTTCATAAAAATCTCAATTTTGTCCCATTTTTCAAACCCGGGAGGAATGGCGCGGAAGGAGGATCCGAGCCAGAGCGTGGACCGGGGGTGGGGTTTGCAGGCAGGAGCCAATCGCGTGGACTGGGGGGCGGGGTTTGCAGGTAGGAGCCAATCGCACGGACCGGGGGTGGGCGGGGACCTGTCTTTTTCATGAATACGGAATATTACATAAGACCCCATCGAAGAGCAGGTGGCAGTCGTGGCCAGAAGGGCCTTTGCGCAACTTCGGGTTGTGCACCAGTTATGCCCATTCCTGGATTGAGATGCCCTCTGAACAGTCACTCATGCCCTCATCATCTCCCATATAGACTATTGCCATGCGCTCTACATGGGGCTACCCTTGAAGAATATCCGGAAGCTTCAGCTGGTCCAGAATGCAGCCGCATGAGCAGTTATTGGTGCTCCAAGATCAGCACATATTAACACCATTGCTGTGTGAGCTGCACTGGGTACTGGTATGCTTCCGGGTCCAATTCAAGGTGTTGGTTATCACCTTTAAAGCCCTTCATGGCATAGGACCAGGTTACCTGAGGGACCGTCTCATCCCTATAACATCGACCCGCCCCACCCGGTCATGCAGAGAGGGCATGCTACGGACCCCATCAACAAAGGAATTTCATCTGATGGGGTCCAGGAGGCAGGCCTTCTCTGCAACAGCACCCGCGCTTTGGAATATTCTGCCCCCAGAAGTGAAGCAGCCCCCTTCACTCCTGGCCTTCAGGAAGAATCTGAAGACCTGGCTCTGCCGCCTTGCTTGGGATGGGGGGGGTGACAGTTCCTCCTGGGGGTGGCTTGCACCATAGAGCCCTCCCTACGGAATAAGATCTTACCATCATTGGGTTTTATATTTATTTATTTCTATTTATAGTATTGGCTGTAATTTTATCTTTTATGGTTTTAATTCTGATTTTACTGTAGACCGCCTAGAGTCCCCCTTTGCGGGAGATGGGCGGTGATATAAATATAAACAATAAATAAATAAAATAAATAATTATGATATTTGTTGTTGTCCCAGACTTTCCAATGTTGATATGAAACATTTTGCTGACTGAGGAAGATTTCTCTCCTACAGTAAAATCAAGCTCCAAAGTATTTTTTTAATCACAGGAGGCAATACAAAAATCCCACAATCAGCCATTTCTCATATTTGAGGAAGTAAAAATATACGAAATAAGGCCTGCCCTGAGATTTATAAACCAGCTGGCATGCATTATCAGTTGAAGGAGATGAGCCCCATTGTTCAAAAGGGACAGTGTGGTTTCCTAATAGAAGGAAGAGTTGGATGGATATATGATGGGATTTGAATTTTAAACCATACTGTTACCAACAGCATGAATATTAAAATTTCCATAAAATCCAGCTATCAGAAACTGAAGTCAGTTTTTCCTAAGTTCAATAAATCAAGTGCAAATAAACTGCCAGTAGTACTTAGTAGCTTCATCAGCCTAACAAATGCCACATGCATAAGCAGAAAAGGAGTTGAACAATCTGAATTACAAACAGTAATAATTGTAGAGTAAGGTTGCTGTAACGGTATGTGGGAATGACCTTGGGAGACAGGAGGGAGAGCCGCAGACTAGACATCCAGCTGTAAAAGATATCTCAGCCCACAGAAGGAGGGAGGGCGTGGGAAACATTTCAGAAGGGACCTGTCAGGGGAAGCAGAGAAGAGGAGGGAGGGGCGCTGGATAAGAAGCGAGCACGCAGCTCAGAGAGCCTAGCCTATTTCCCCAAACGTCAGAAGAAAGCTCCGCCCTAGGTTGAGCTGATATACTTGGGAATCTTCAGGCACTGTTAGTTTAGCAGGATTTCTGCTTGTAGGTATGCAATAAACACTAGAGACTAGATTCCTGGCCTCGGCGTGTTATTTCTGCATCTACACACGACATCAATCCTGCTAAACCAAAACTCCCATCGAAAGAGGGAGGAACACATAAACCAGGAGAATGGCTTCTCAGACACAGGAATTGCAGCAGGCCATAATCCAGTTAGCAGCGGCCTTGACACAACACCAGCAGCAGGTCGACGACCAGATTAATAACTTGCAGGCGGCGATGCTTCAGCAGATCCAACAACCAGCCCCAGTCGTCCAGCAGCCGGCACCAGTGGCAGCACCCCCACCAGTCGTTCTGCGATCCCCAGGGTGTTTACCAGAGAAATTTGGGGGAGAGACGGCACAGCTCAGGACCTTCGTCGCCCAGTGCACCATGTTTTTCGACAGCAGACCAGCCGAGTTCCCGACGGAGAGGTCCAGAGTCACATTCATTTTAAGTTTGCTGAAAGGCTCAGCCGCAAGATGGTCCATCCCCATGGTGGAAGCTAACGACCCAATTCTGGACAACTACCAGAACTTTATGGCCCGTTTCAGAGCCCATTTTGATGATCCAATCAGAGAGGTCACTGCCAGCAGAGAGATCCGACGGCTCCGACAGGGGAACAGGAGAGTAGGAGCGTACATCGCAGATTTCAGGCTGCTGGCAGGAGATTTGGGCTGGAATGAGGTGGCATTGAAGGATCAGTTTAAACAAGGACTGGACGAAGAGATTAAGACGGAGTTAGTGCGGCAGGGCACTCCAGCGACATTGGAAGACCTATACCAGTTAACAGTCATCATAGATGCTCGATTGGAGGAGTTAAAGCAGCTTCGGCCAGGGAGAAACAGGGCAGGAACCCGACCGGCTTTTCCAGGTTTTGCTACCCCCTCTAACACGTTTGTTCCCCTGAGCGCGGAAGAACCCATGCAGATAGGGGCCACAATAAGGGGGCTCTCTGAAGCCGAGAGGCAAAGGAGAAGGGACAATGCACTTTGTTTTTATTGCGGGGGGCCAGGGCACATTGCAAGGCTGTGCCCGACCAGACGCCAGGCAGCCCCGGTAACATTTACAACCCAAGGCACAGAGCAGGCCCACATTCCAGCCGCTTCTTCTCAGCAGTTAAACTCCAACGGCCCCCCTTATCAGAGCCCCGTAGGGAGGCCATCCAGCAATTAAGAAGGGCTCAGACGGCAGATCACAACCAAGATTTTTATATTGTTCCAGCCACGCTGACTACAGATTCCAAGCAACTATTACCGGTAAATGTTATGATTGATTCCGGGGCGACAACCAATTTTATAGATGGGGAAGCGGTGGAAAAGTTTCACATTTCAACTATGGCACTACCAAGCCCCATGCAGGTTGAAACCATCGACGGGCAACCTCTCAAGGCAGGCGCGATCGAACGTTGCACCCTGCCAATTCAGCTAACCATCGCAGATCACATGGAGTGGATCCAACTGTACGTTACTGCCTCCTTGCAAGTCCCAGTCATTCTCGGGGCACCTTGGTTGAGACTTCACAACCCCAATTTGGACTGGATGACCGGAGCAGTTTCCTTTCCCTCTCAAGACTGTCGGCACCACATGTTGCAGGGCATTACCCAAGCCCAACCGGCAGCTGCAAGCCGGGAAGCAGGGAAGGCTCCCCTACCAACAAAGTATGAAGATTATGCAGACATCTTCGGAGAGCAAGAGGCCACAGTGTTGCCCCCCAATAGATCTTTCGACTGTACAATAGATTTGAAGCCTGGAGCCAAGATCCCAGCGGCACGGCATTATACAATGTCCCCAAAGGAGCTAGCTATACTGAAGGAATATTTGGATACCAACCTAAAAAAGGGTTTCATTCGGCCATCGACATCACCGGCATCTGCCCCTACCTTCTTCGTGCCTAAAAAGCCCGATCCTTTCGCCCCGGCGGCACAGGCTGGCGATAAGGGACCCCCCCATGCGCACGGTACATGACTACAGCGCACTCAACGCAGTCACCGTTAGAGACCACTACCCTCTTCCAGTGATATCGGAGTTGCTAGATCAACTGCAAAAGGCTCGTATTTTTACCAAGCTAGACCTCAGGAATGCCTACAATTTGATCAGAATAAAGCCAGGCCATGAATACTTAACGGCTTTTAACACCAGATATGGTAAGTTTGAGTATTTAATCATGCCTTTTGGACTAAGTAATTGTGGGGCAGTATTTTCCAGGTTCATGAACCACATTTTCTCAGACTTGTTAGATAAATATGTCATTGTGTATCTGGATGACATTCTGATTTATTCTGAGGACCCCACCTCCCACATTACCCATGTGCGTAATGTTCTGCAGAGATTAAGAGAGAACAAGCTGTTTGCGAAGTTAGAAAAGTGCGCATTTGACTTAACGCAATTAGACTATCTGGGATACAGGATTTCCACAGAAGGCGTAGCCGTGGATCCTGCAAAGGTCCAAGCAATTATGTCATGGAAGCCTCCCCGTAACGTCAAGGAGCTCCAACAATTTCTGGGGTATGCGAATTTCCTTCACAAGTTCATTGCCTCATATGCGGAGAAAGCGCGTCCCCTTACTCAGCTTTTAAAGAAAAACAGACACTTTTGCTGGGGGGAACAGCAGCAAGCGGCCTTTCAAGAATTTAAACAGCTGTTTACCTCCCCACCACTCCTGAGGCACCCGAACCCTTCAAAACAGTTCCACGTCCAGTGCGACGCCTCTAACTTTGCCGTCGCCGCCATTTTACTCCAAGCGGCGGACGAAAGGGGGGAAGATTTATTACCCTGTGCCTATTTCTCTCGCACGCTGTCACCAGCAGAGAGGAATTACGATGTCTTTAACAAGGAACTGCTTGCCATAAAATCAGCCTTTCAAGAATGGAGGCATTGGTTAGAGGGAGCAGCTTTGCCAATCAAGGTTTACACAGACCATAAAAACTTAGCGCTGTTGCAGAGCTCGGGATCCCTCAACCCCCGTCAGGTCAGATGGAGTCAATTTTTTTCACGCTTCGATTTCGTCATCTTGTATTTGCCAGGCAAAAAAAACAAGCTGGCTGACGCGTTGTCTAGGCAGCCGCAGGACATTGCAGAACCTGACCAAGCCACCCAAGCCACGATCTTGCAACCTCAAAATTTTGAGAAGCCTCCCGAAGGGGTCCAAGTAGAGAACTTGGCAGCAGTCAGACTAGTAGACAATCTCCTTGTAAGAATCAAGGCGCAGCAGCAACAAGACCCCTACGCACGGGCTAGGCTGGATGACCTCCAGGGGGCCCAGCATGGTACACCGTCCCCTTTCACAGCGGAGGCAGGGACCCTTTGGCATAGTGGGCGGCTTTATGTTCCCAAGACCCTGAGGGAAGAAGTCCTACAGCTTTGTCACGATAGCCCAACGGCAGGACACAGGGGGGTGTTCAAAACGCTGCACAGAACACTCAGAGACTACTGGTGGCCCAAGATGGCAGCACACATCAAGACTTACGTGGCCTCTTGCCATGTGTGTAGACGCGCTAAAACGGTTGCAGGGAAACCAGCAGGCCTTTTGCAGCCCCTGCCCACACACCCCCAACCTTGGGACACTGTCTCCATGGATTTTATCACCGACTTGCCACAGGCACAGGGTTTCACTTCCATCCTGGTGGTGGTAGACTGCTTTACAAAAATAGCGCACTTCATCCCCTGCAAGGGCCTACCAACAGCACAAGTTACAGCACAGCTCTTTTTGGACAATGTCTTCCGATATAGAGGTATGGTTAACCACTTGATCTCAGATCGCGGTTCGCAATTTACTTCCAAGTTCTGGGGGGCGCTTTTCCAGACGTTGGGGGTCAAAATACACTTGTCCTCTGCGAATCATCCTTGCAGTAATGGCGAAGCTGAGAAAACTAACCAGTTATTGCAGCAATATCTCAGATGTTACGTTAACTACCGGCAGGATAATTGGCCAGAACTTCTCCCCAGGGCAGAGTTCGCTTACAACAATGCAGTACATTCCTCAACCAAGATGTCCCCTTTCCAGGCTCTCTATGGCACAAGCCCGAGAGTGTTGCCCCTTTCCTCACAACAAACAGCTGTGCCTGCAGCCACGGATTTCCTGGCAGAAAGACAGGCAGCCCATCACCTGTTAGCAGAGCAGCTAGAGCTGGCAAAGGCAGCCTATAAACGGAACGCAGATGAACACAGACAGGAAGGACCCCCCATATCACCAGGAGACAAGGTCTGGCTCTCTACAAAGTTTCTACCCACTAACAGACCTTGCAAGAAGCTGGACTCTAAGTTTATTGGCCCTTTTCAGGTGATACAGCAAATAAACCCTGTGGCTTATCGTTTGCAGCTTCCACACTCCATGAGGATTCACCCGGTGTTTCACAAGTCCTTGTTAGTCAAAGATTCCCCTCCAAGTGCCTTGCGGTCGCATACCACCCCCCACCTCTGGTACTTGTCCAAGGGGAACCGGAGTACGAAGTGCAAGAGATTTTGGACTCCAGAAGGAGGGGCAGGGGGATTCAGTATTTAATACACTGGAAGGGGTATTCTCAGACAGAGCGCTCCTGGGAAAATGCCAAAGATGTTCACGCACCCTTCCTAGTGCATAGGTTTCATCAGATTTTCCCTCACAAGCCTCGACCAGCTCGACTCCCAGAGCTACAGCCCCCAGCTGAAGACGAGGAAGCCGACCAGCCTGAGGATTTCGTAAGTTGCCAGCAACCATTCCTGCTCCCCCCGTCAGACCCAGCGAGGGGGGAGGAGGAGGATTCGCATCCCTCCACCTCTGGTTGCCAGCTCCCAGGAGGGGGGAGGGAGAACCTTTCTAACGATTTAGCTGTTTTTCAGGAGAGGCCAGCTGCACCCTGGCTATCAGATCAAACAGAGAGACGCGAGCCTTCCCCCGACATTCCTTTCCTGGATGACCTCCCTTCACTGCCCAGCTCCCAGGAGGTGGAGGAGGAGATGGACACAGTTTCACACGGGATCCTGCCCGACACCAAGGACGAACGGGGGGAGTGAGTTGCTATGGAGTTTTTGGATGGAGAGGGGGGTGGTGTCAGGGGAAGCAGAGAAGAGGAGGGAGGGGCGCTGGATAAGAAGCGAGCACGCAGCTCAGAGAGCCTAGCCTATTTCCCCAAACGTCAGAAGAAAGCTCCGCCCTAGGTTGAGCTGATATACTTGGGAATCTTCAGGCACTGTTAGTTTAGCAGGATTTCTGCTTGTAGGTATGCAATAAACACTAGAGACTAGATTCCTGGCCTCGGCGTGTTATTTCTGCATCTACACACGACAGGACCCTCCCTAGCTTTCCAAAGAATAAAAGGAAGAGAACAGAGGAATACTTTCAGTCTTACAAGGTTCTGTTAATGTAACTTAACAATAAAGATAGAGCTAGTACTCCTGGTTGTACTTCCTGTCTGGACTATCTTGCTGAGCTAACAGTTGCTTACCATGTATTAAGTGTTAGAATAGTAATGGAATCAAACCATGAAAGTGCAAAGCATGGGTTAATTTTTCCACAGTGCCTTAAAAACTATAATGGCAAGGTCACTTAGGGTGCATGCCTAATTAGGAGCTCTGCTTCCATGATATATAGTAACAGGAGGAACTATAACAGGTTTTGTGGAGTTTCCTGCTACAACAGGTTATATTATATTATTGTGTTGTCTAGCCTATCTGTTTTACTGATATGCTATGAGAACTCAATTTTTTAAAAAAATGTTCCATTTTAATTTCTACAGCCTGTTTTATCCCTGAACCAAATAATGTTAATAAGTTCTAAACTACTGCTCAGAGACACTGCTAAGATTAAAAGCAAACATTACTAGTAGTGAACATTTGGATTGTGTGGTAATTATTATTATTATTATTATTATTATTATTATTATTATTATTATTGAAATTCACCAGTATATAATATTAAAAATACAAACCACAATGCTACACAGATTATAGCTTATTTAAACCACCAAGGAGCAAGGTAATATATCCAAGAAACGGCAATCAAAATAATTACTAATAAAACTGTGTTCTCTTAGCATTTCTCAACCAGCTTTCCTAAACCTGATGTGCTCCAGATGCATTGGAATTAAAATCCTAAATGTTAGAACCACAACTCCCAAAACAAAGTAGGGGGGTACTAATTTGGGAAATAGTTTTTAAGACAGTACCTTGATACTGAAAACCAGCATGGTGCAGAGGTTAGAGTGGTGGTCTAGGACAGTGTTTCTCAACCTTGGCAACTTTATGATAGGTGGACTTCAACTCCCAGAAGTCCTCACCCATCATAAAGTTCCCAAGGTTGAGAAACACTGGTCTAGGAACAGGAAGACCCAGGTTCTAGTCCTCTTTAGAGATGGAAACCAGCTGGGTGGCCTTCAGCCAGTCACTCCTCAGCTCCAATCAGCGTCAGGCATTGCAACAAACCAGTGGAGAAACAAGTCCACTCATTGCATCATGTGTTGATAGCTAGACAAGCCCAGTGCAAGCAATCCAAGTGGACCCTACAACTAACCAGGATAAATGCTAAGAAAAATAAGAGCATTACTATTGAATCCCCATTTCATTACAGGATGGAGCATGAGAAAGGTAAAATGATGGATGCTTTCTCTGCATATCCCAGCTGCCTTGAAAATGGCTTTTTGGTTATCATATTTTTACTACTATTTTGGTGGGTTTGTGTTGTGGTCTCAACTATATACAGGAAATTTACACCTACGCATCTCCTTACTCTTCAGTAAAGCAGATCTGTTCATAACTTCACAAGTGACATGGTGGGTGCACAACATTTAAGATTTAATACTATAGCCACAGGGGCGTGGTGGCTCAGCGGGTAAGACACCAGGCTTGTCGATTGGAAGATCAGAAGTTCGGAGGTAACAGTGTTCCGTGTGCGTCATGCCGGCCACATGACCATGGAAGCATCTTCGGACAACTCTGGCTCTTCGGCTAACAAATGGAGATGAGCACCAGCCCCTAGAGTCGGACACGACTGCACAAATGTGTGGGGGGAACCTTTACCTTTACCTTACTATAGCCACATTTTACAGTGCATTTGCCAGTCAGCTTCAAAATCAGACTTCTACAATTTTACACCAAATTCTCTCTCTCTCTCTCTCTCTCTCTCTCTCCTCTCTCTCGATAAAGTGTCAATACGGTTTATGCCTATGTCAATAAGTGGTTTCTAGCCTAAGTGGCTGGAGTGGATTCTGGCCTAAGAACAGACTTCACCTGTATCCAAACAATTATTTCTGTGGCACAACAGAAATTACTTGCTCTTTTATAGTCCTTGTTTCCTGGTGGGATGCGGCTCATATTATATGTAAAGTATGAGATCAATTATCAGTTTCCCCTTTCTTTTCCTAGAAAAACCAAATGGGTGGGGCACAGAAAAACAGGGAAAGAGTCCATGATTCCTGAAGGTGGTTACTACTTTTTCCAGTATTATGCTTAAGACTAGAAATTGCTGCAATTAGAGTTTATTTCAAAGGGCTGCCTGGGGGATTCCATTTCCTAGTGAGATATGTTATAGTGTACCATAATCCTGACCCAACTGGAGGCCACCACAGATAAGGTGAACAAATTACAAATCTTCTATGTAATTTCGGCTTTAAGTTTTTCTTATATGTAAGTAAATAGGATTGTGACTTTGTGTATAATTGGACATTTCTACAGCACATGGAAAGGATTTGCTCTATCCCACTGTTTTGGAGCTAACAAATAATGTAATGGAAGAGAGAATTTTTCTCTAGGGAAAAATGCATGCAAACTCCTTTTCTATGCTTTTCTTCTATTTCTGAAGAGAAGAACATGCAGTCCAACTGAAAGAAAATTTACAGAACAAGAAACATTATTGAGATGGATGTTCTTCTCTTATTGCTTGCCAATATTCTTCTCTTTTTACAGAGCTATACACATTTGGATAAGTATGCAATTATTTGACATAGTTCAGGTGTGTGTATGTGTATTAAAATCACATTTAAAATAAACAACTATTTTTTGGGATTTGTGATGGAAGTACTGTATATTACCCAACATGTCCACACATAAAATAAAAAGTAGTAAGTATTCACATTTTCAGTAATGTTAACTGAAATCTGATTGGCTTCCACTGGTGAAGCTAAAACAACAAGATCTTATTATATCTTAAAGATGCAGAGTTCTAAACCTTCTAAATGCAGGATTAAGTATTTGATGAAATGATTTTAGGAGAATTTTCCTTAGATTACAGTGTGCATTATTTATGGTGCCCATCTTGGGATGGCCTGAAAATCTGCCCTAAAGTCTTGCTTTAACTATACCTCTACTTGTTCACGCTACCATTATTTACAACTGATGCACTTTTCCCCAACTGATGTCCAGAGATCTTTCCCACACCACCCAGCAGAGCAGTGGGCCAGCAGGGAATTTTGATAAGGATTGCTGGAATGAGGTAACAGTAGAGTCTTTGCTGCCTACCAATATTCTTTATTACAGGTAGTCCTTGGGTTATGACTACTTGTTCAGTGACCATTCAAAGTTAGAACGACACTGAATGAGGGGGACTTACAACCAGTCCTCAAAACTGCGGCCATTGCAGCATCCCGCGGTCACAATCGTGAATCAGGTACTTGGCAACCGGCTCGTAATTACAATGGTTGCAGTGTTCTGCAGTCACATAATCTCCATTTGTGACCTTCCCTGCCAGCTTCCCACAAGCAAAATCAATGGGGAAGCTGGCAGGAGGTCACAAGTCGCTCCTACTTCTGCTGCTTTTTCACCCACCCACCCACTGCGCTCTGTAATACCCATCCATGGCACCCAGACACCTGCGTGCACTCCGTAGCGCCTGCCCATGGCACCCACCCACCCTCCCACAGCCCTTACCCACCAGCCTGCTTGCCTGGGATACTGCCTCTTCCCACATCGTGGTCACATGAGGTCCTTGTTTAACGACCCGCATGGTTCTGGGGTCACAACGGCAATTGTGACTGCCAGGATTGCCGTTGCTAAGTGATGCGGTCACATGACATCATGCTTTACAATCGCATCGCTTAGCAACGGCAATCCTGGCAGTCATTGCCATCGTAACCCAAGGACTACAACACAAAGCATTTTGTATCCAGCTCTTTGCACAGGAAGGAAAAAAGAGATATATGTGGGTATGTGTCTTGTTGTGACTCTTTTAACCTCTAACTTCTATAGCCTTATAGTCCAAGCCAATATATTCCCCCAATCCAGAAAGTGCATTTGATGTAAATATCACAAGTACATAAAAATGTGCCATGTATCTGAGAACATAATAAAGTTATTAAGTTAACACAATGCCACCATCAGGAAGCATTTTTCCATCAACACATTCAAAGCTCTTTCTCATCTGCTTATATATGATTTAACTGAGAAGACGCTAAGAACATGGAGTTCTCAGAGCCAAGTAATAGAATAATTTATGCAACAAACACTTTGGTGATTAATTAAAAGCCACCATTTTCCTGAAGCATATGTCTATCACTTTGCTTTTGCTGATTGTTTCCTCGTTACTAATTTAATGAATTAATGCCCCCTTGCAATCAGTCAGACAATTTAATGGTTCCTCTTTCTTACAATAGCAATTTATTACTTTCCATGGTTTAAGTGTCATGGTTGCCTGGCTCTTATTCCAGTGATTGCATTTAATCTTTTGCAGGTACAAAGCTGACCTCATTTCTTGTTTCAGCTCTTAATTGTGATGAAGTCTTCTGTTCTTCAAATACCATCTCCACTCCAGACACACTGAAGAATAAAACAGGGCAATTAAAAGAAGTCATGGCAGCTGAGTCTTTCTATTAAAAGATAATACACACTAAAAAAAAAAAGCATTCTCACTTGCTAAGCAGATTAAATAAAGTTACTACTGCCTTCTCCAACCTAGTGCCCAGATGTGTAGTTTTTTTTTAAATTCTCACAATTTCTCGGTGAGTAGATGTGTTGGGGCTTCAATGTCCATATTCCTACAGGCCATATGCCTTTAGCTGTGCTGTGTAGAGATTATAGGCTGCTGAAATGCCATGTAACTGGAAGGCTGCAATGTGGGTAGGGAAGTATGATAACTTTTAGCAGAGAATGATCACACAAATGGATCACATTTTAGTGGATCACATTCCTACTGAAATGCACAGCATATTTGCATTACATCTCTAGCCATGGGTGTATTTATTATAACATGCACATTCTTTTTTCTCATTCCTAATTCAAAACTGAAGGTATATTTGAGATGAAATGGCAGTTTCATAAATTCTGAAATTGCTCATCAAACTATTATTTTGCTTTTATCAACCACCTTGCTTTTACTTGTCACTAAATTTATTAGAGAATGAAGGGTTTATCTGGAAGTGTATAGAAGCAGGACTGTGGTTATGTGTTTTAGAAGCTGATATCCTACCAGTGGTAATATGATTGCCAAGTTGCTGCAGTTTAGATTGGTATTCTTAAATGCACTACTGCAGTGGGAGCTAAGGCAGCTGTTGGATCTTCTGTCCATTCCTTTCTCTGGTAGTTCAACCACCAAACACCTGTAGACTCTAGACGTAGCAAGCAGCAGATGGCTTGAAGTTAAGACAGAAACAGGCCAAAAAAGCCATTGTTGTCTCTGCGGGCTGATGCCTGAAAAAAACTAACAGAGTGAAAGTCCAGGGAGGATATTAAGGCTCTGCTTTCATCTTAAGGCTACTTTCCCATTTTTTCACATGTGCAGGAATTCTGTTCTAGTAGCTTGTCTCATTCTGTGATTCCTTTCCCCAAAGTTTGTTTTGGTAGTGGAGTACTTGGTTAGTGTGGATAGTGGAGTACTTGGTTAGTGTGGGTAGATTTCCGGTAGAATTTGATCTTTCCCTACACATTGAATCTGTTGTTTTGAATCATCAGTTTTCTGTTGCTACTTTCTCTGGGAAGCTGCCCCTTATCACTTTTACTTTTGCAAACACTATCGGAAATCTTCTATTAACTCTTACTTTTGCCAGTTAAGTATCTCGGGGGCGCCATAATCTACTACCTGTAACATGGAGGACAGTCTCAGAGTTTTGTTGTGAGATCAAACAGATTTTCTCTGATTCCTGTCAAGCTATTATGCAAGATATTCGGGACATTGTAGAAAATATCAGCTTTGAAGTGTTTGAAATCTGGCTGAGGAGGTTGTGGAAAAAGTTGATTCTAGTGAAGATGGAGATGTTTCTACTGACAGTGAAATTGAAGCTTTTGTTGTGTCAGATGATGATGACCAGATTTTGGTGTTGAAGGAGTTAAAGAAATAGACCGAATCGCAAATCACAAATGCAGTTGTTTTTCTGTTGAATGTTATGGGAAAGAAGAGACTTTGCTGTGTGGGAGGTTTTCTGCTGAGAAGTCTGAGTTTCTAAGGGGGGCAGTTGGGCTGTTTGATTTTTTTATGAAAAATGCCTTGTGTGTATTATGGAGATATGTAAATGCCCTGGTATATTTTGAAGTGGGGTAAAGATTTAAGAATGTTTATTTTGACTGCTTTTAATGCTTGTATGATTCTATTCTTTTTTAACGATTTGAATTAAGATTAATTGGATTGTTTTAAAGGTTTGCTTGTTTTTATTTCTTTTTAATGATTTATTAAGATTTATAAGGTATAATAATACTTTTTTGGTTTTAGGGTTAATAGGGTTAAGATTGTTATAGTATTATTAATTATAAAAGTAGACAATTTATAAGTTTTTTTAGCTTGATTTTTATTACAGTAGAGAGAAATGTATAGAATAGTGGTAGGAAGGAAATAATTTAGTAAATGTTGTCTTTGGGGGAAGAAGTGGATTAGGAGGTTTATATATTTCTTTTTCTTTTAATATAAGGGGAGGGAACAATTGTATTTAGTGATTTTTATAATGTGCTCATGGAATGATTTATATAAATAATGTGACTTTGGTTTGATATAGAGTAAGGCTTCGATTATGGAAATTGCTGTATATTCTTTCTGTTAAAAGTCGGAAGTCAACTCTTTATGTAATCCTTAAAATTCTTTTTTTCTTGTGTTTCATACTTACTAGGTTTTTTTTTTGTAGGTTTCTGGATTTTTTTTTGTTTTTATCTTTGCTTTAAACTTAATAAAATTCTTTTTAAAAAAAGTGCTATAGCATCTCTTTAAAAGTAGATTTTTGCCGTGAGTTCCCATTTCTAGTGTTGTGAATTTATCTGATTGCTTCCTGTTTCTTATTCCTTTTCTGGATCTAAAGTTATGTGATACTAAATTTTTTCTCACCAAGATATCATACAACATTGTTTTTTAATCTAATTTATAGATGTGCCCAACCAGTCAAGGGCCACATATGGGTGGGGCAAAGAGGAATGGGTGTCATCACCAGAAAGATTTTTCAGAGTAAATCTTTGACTTTTAAATCCCATTCACACTTTTTCATACAAATTGATTTCTTCCATCTATCCCCCGACTACTTTATTTAAACTTAAAATCACCTAATTTAATTTTAACCTTTTAACCAAAATTAGTGGTAGCAAAGGTGGGGATGGGAAAAAAAATCCTTTAGAAACTGGGTCATAGGTTGTGCAAGGATTATTTGTTGTTGTTGTTCAGTCGTTTAGTGGTGTCTGACTCTTCGTGACCTCATGGACCATAGCATGCCAGGCCTTCCTGTCCTCCACTGTCTCCCGGAGTTTACTCAAATTCATGTTCGTTACATCGGTGATGCCATCTAACCATCTCATCCTCTGCCGTCCCCTTCTCCTTTTGCCTTCAGTCTTTCCCAGCATCAGGGTCTTTTCCAGTGAGTCCTCTCTTCGCATTAGGTGGCCAAAGTATTTGAGCTTCAGCTTCAGTATATGTCCTTCCAATGAGAAGTCAAGGTTGATTTCCTTTAGGATTGACTGATTTGACCTCCTTGCAGTCCAAGGGACTTAAGAGTCTTCTCCAGTACCACAGTTCAAAAGCATCAATTCTTTGGTGCTCAGCCTTCCTTATGGTCCAACTCTCACAGCCATACATTACTACTGGGAAAACCATAGCTTTAATTATACGGACCTTTGTCGGCAAGGTGATGTATCTGCTTTTTAATATGCTGTTTAGGTTTGCCATAGCTTTCCTCCCAAGGAGCAAGCGTCTTTTAATTTCATGCCTGCAGTCACCGTCTGTGGTGATCTTGGAGCCCAAGAAAATAAAATCCATCACTGCTTCCATTTCTTCCCCTTCTTTTTTTTTTCCATAAGTTTTATTAAATTTTAAAATACATATTAAGAGCTAATACAAAAGAAAAGAAATAGAAATACAAAGTAAGAAAAAGGAAAAGAAAAAGTGAAGTCAAAAAATAACAAACAAAGAAAATATAGAAAATAGATGTCCTCCAATTTATCCTTGAACTTTAAGTACAACAATTAACTTTAAATGTTAGTCCTTCATACAATACACAGAAACTTTTCTTTGTCATATACCCTATGATTTCTATAATCCAATCTTCTGTTCTTCATATAGGTTTCGCCTTTCTTGATATCTTCCAACAATCCATCTCTGGTTTCTACTCCTTAGAATAGTAATCAAATGTTCATTGTTGCATCAATTAAATGTTTTCCATTTGCTCTTTCCATTTTTACATCTATATTTATATCTTCAATAAAGTCCAATTAGTATAACAAATAAAGGCCTTATCTACGTCTAATAAAATACAGTATATTCTGTTCATGTTATGACTATATATTCCATTAATACATAATCTAACATATTACATAACATAATACATAATATAGCAAAAATACAAAACCTAACATAACATATAACCTAATACATACAACATATTCTTGTAATAACCTACATTCTAATTCCATCTCATCATCTCATTGTCTTCTCATAAATGTGTCTCCAGAAAGAGTAATATATAATATCAACATATTTATTTATAATCTTGTATCTTACACTTAAAATATCATGTTTTTATGCATCTGTACAGTTTCTCATATCTGTGCTTACTCTGTGTACAATACCAAATCCGCATTTTCATTAACCTTGCATTCCAAATCAATATCAATAAATCTCCTGTTTAGGTTATGCCAATATCACAATATGCAACTTGTTTATTTCTGAAACTCATGCGGGATGTCAAAATGTTTATTTTGCCATATCTATCAATTTGCATATTAAAATCTTCCTGTCTCAGCTGCCACAATGTATTTATGCCCAAACATTTAATAGACCACTTCCTGTAAAATATCATAATCTTCTTCTGTACCAATACATTCAAAGTCCTCTTTCCCTGTTTCTCTACTGGTTCGAAAGGTCTTTCCTCTGTTTCTAAATCTGTCCCTTGTATCTTCTGTTCCTGAGCCACCAAAACTATTAATATACGTTCTATGGATTTCTTAATTTGCAAAAAAAATTTGCTGGTTTCTTCCTTAAAATCCTGAAGTGCTGTGAGAAATGCCATTATTTGTTGTTCAAACCGTAATCAGCTGCCGTAGCCAAAACAAAAAATTTTCTCAGGGAGCAGGGAACAGCTGTTCTATTATTTATCAATAATGTCTATTTCTTTAAGTGAGAAAAGCTTTTAAAGTAAAAGATGAAAAAATTCCACAGAGCAGTATTTCAAACAGTTTGTAAAAGGAAAGATGAAAATATATTCCAAAAGAAAGATAGTCCTTTCTAAAAAAAAGTAGAAAAAGAAAAAAAAAAGGTAAAGAGGCACACATTCTCTATACTTTATTCTTTATTCTTCTTTATTCTTCAGGCTGCAAGCTGCTTAACCCAAACAAACAATTTCTCAAAAGTCAGTTAGTTTGTCGAGTGAGAAATACCAACAAAGTCTCTTAAGTCCCAATTTCTCTGATACAAAAGAAAGGCAGAAAAATACAAACTTGTTCACTATGTTGCCAAAATAAAATCTATCAAACTTCCACCAAAATTAATTATAGCAAAGAAAACACAAAATTAGCCAACATTTTGAATGTAGTCCAAAGATAAATTTTAGATAATAAAAATATACTAATCTAAAAAAGAAAACTAATATAAAGTGGTCTAAAAGCTGGCTGTCACTCTTGTGTCTCCCAAGAGACTTACGTTCTCTGCAGAGCTAGGATCCTCTTTCGGCCATTTCACTGCATTCACCCCCGTTCTTCTCCGTGGTGGAAACAACAAAGAAAAACAGGAGTGGGCAATTACAATGGCTCTGTGAGCAATCTTCTGGTTCCCCCTTCTCCAGGGGGAAACTTCAGTGGTCTGTAGACCCCTGCAAACAAGATAGAAAGTTAGCCAGGTCTCAGAGCTCAGAGCTCTGAGAAACTCTGACTTGTCGAGCTGCCAGCCAGGCTTGGCATCAGGGTCTTTTCCAGTGAGTCCTCTCTTCGCATTAGGTGGCCAAAGTATTTGAGCTTCAGCTTCAGTATATGTCCTTCCAATGAGAAGTCAAGGTTGATTTCCTTTAGGATTGACTGATTTGACCTCCTTGCAGTCCAAGGGACTTAAGAGTCTTCTCCAGTACCACAGTTCAAAAGCATCAATTCTTTGGTGCTCAGCCTTCCTTATGGTCCAACTCTCACAGCCATACATTACTACTGGGAAAACCATAGCTTTAATTATACGGACCTTTGTCGGCAAGGTGATGTATCTGCTTTTTAATATGCTGTTTAGGTTTGCCATAGCTTTCCTCCCAAGGAGCAAGCGTCTTTTAATTTCATGCCTGCAGTCACCGTCTGTGGTGATCTTGGAGCCCAAGAAAATAAAATCCGTCACTGCTTCCATTTCTTCCCCTTCTATTTGCCAGGAAGTGATGGGACCAGATGCCATGATCTGAGTTTTTTTAATGTTGAGTTTCAAATCAGCTTTTGCACTCTCCTCTTTCACCCTCATCAAAAGGCTCTTTAGTTCCTCTTCACTTTCTGCCATTAGGGTGGTATTGTCTGCATATCTGAGGTTGTTGATATTTCTCCCGGCAATCTTAACTCCGGCTTGTGATTCATCCAGCCCGGCATTTCTCATGATGTACTCTGCATATAAGTTAAATAAGCAGGGTGATAATATACAGCCTTGTCGTACTCCTTTCCCAATTTTGAACCAATCAGTTGTTCCATGTCCGGTTCTAACTGTTGCTTCTCGATCTGCATACAGGTTTCTCAGGAGACAGGTAAGGTGGTCTGGTACTCCCATCTCTTTAAGAATTTGCCACAGTTTGTTGTGATCCACACGATCAAAGGCTTTAGCATAGTCAACGAAGCAGAAGTAGATGTTTTTCTGGAACTCTCTTTCTTTTTCCATGATCCAGCGAATCTTGGCAATCTGATCTCTAGTTCCTCTGCCTCTTTGAAACCCAGCTTGCACTTCTGGTAGTTCTCAGTTCACATACTGCTGAAGCCTAGCTTGTAGGATTTTGAGCATAACCTTGCTAGCATGTAAACTGAGCGCAATTGTACGGTAGTTTGAACATTCTTTGGCATTGCCCTTCTTTGGAATTGGAACGTAAACTGACCTTTTCCAATCCTGTGGCCACTGTTGAGTTTTCCAAATTTGTTGGCATATTGAGTACAGCACTTTAACAGCATCATCTTTTAGGATTTTAAATAGCTCAGCTGGGATACTGTCTTCTCCACTAGCTTTGTTGTTAGTAATGCTTCCTAAGGCCCATTTGACTTCACTCTCTAGGATGTCCAGCTCAACGTCAGTGACCACACCATCGTATTTATCAGGGATATTAAGATCTTTCTTGTATAGTTCTTCTGTGTATTCTTGCCACCTCTTCTTAATCTCTTCTGCTTCTGTTGGGTCCCTGCCTTTTTTGTCCTTTATCATGCCCATCTTTGCACAAAACGTTCCCTTGATATCTCCGATTTTCTTGAAGAGATCTCTAGTCTTCCCCATTCTATTGTTTTCCTCGATTTCTTTGCATTGTTCATTTAAGAAAGCCTTCTTATCTCTCCTTGCTATTCTCTGGAAATCTGCATTCAGTTGCTTATATCTTTCCCTTTCTCCCTTGCCTTTTGCTTCCCTTCTTTCCTCAGCTATTTGTAAAGCTTCATCAGTCAGCCACTTTGCTTTCTTGCATTTCTTTTTCTTTGGGATGGTTTTAGTTGCTGCCTCCTGTACAATGTTACGAACCTCCATCCATAGTTCTTCAGGCACTCTCTCTACCAGATCTAATCCTTTAAATCTATTCCTCACCTCCACTGTATATTCATAAGGGATATGATTTAGGTCATACCTGAGTGGTCTAGTGGTTTTCTCTACGTTCTTCAATTTAAGCCTAAATTTTGCAATAAGAAGCTCATGATCTGAGCCACAGTCAGCTCCAGGTCTTGTTTTTGCTGATTGTATAGAGCTTCTCCATCTTTGGCTGCAAATTATATAATCAATCTGATTTCGGTATTGACCATCTGGTGATGTCCATGTGTAGAATCGTTTCTTGTGTTGTTGGAAAAGAGTGTTTGCTATGACCAGCGTGTTCTCTTGACAAAACTCTATTAGCCTTTGCCCTGCTTCATTTTGTACTCCGAGGCCGAACTTGCCTGTTATTCCGGTTATTTTTTCACTTCCTACTTTAGCATTCCAGTCCCCTATGATGAAAAGGACATCTTTTTTTGGTGTTAGTTCTAGAAGGTGTTGTAGGTCTTCATAGAACCGGTCAACTTCAGCTTCTTCGGCATCAGTGGTTGAGGCATAGGTTTGATTACTGTGATGTTGAATGGTTTGCCTTGGATTCGAACTGAAAGCATTCTGTCGTTTTTGAGGTTGTACCCCAGTACTGCCTTTCCCACTCTTTTATTGACTATGAGGGCTACTCCATTTCTTCTAAGGGATTCTTGCCCACAGTAGTATATATAATGGTCACCTGAATTAAATTCACCTATTCCTGTCCATTTTAGTTCGCTGATTCCCAAGATGTCGATGTTCAATCTTGTCATCTCATGTTTGACCACATCCAGCTTACCTTGATTCATGGATCTTACATTCCAGGTTCCTATGCAATATTGTTCTTTACAGCATCGGACTTTCCTTCCGCTTCCAGACATATCCACAACTGAACGTCCTTTCGGCTTTGGCCCAGCCGCTTCACTCTTTCTGGAGCTACTCGGAATTGCCCTCCGCTCTTCCCCAGTAGCATACTGGACACCTTCCGACCTGAGGTGCTCATCTTCCGGTGTCATATCTTTTAGCCTTTTGATTCTGTCCATGGGGTTTTCTTGGCAGGGATACTGGAGTGGGTTGCCATTTCCTCCTCCAGTGGACCACGTTTTGTCAGAACTCTCCGTCATGACCTGTCCATCTTGACCTGACTTCATTGAGTTACGCAAGCCCCTTCACCACAACAAGGCAGTGATCCATGAAGGGGAAGGAATATTTAATTATTAGTAAAAGTAAAGATTACATCAGTTGTTTGTTGTTTTGGGGAAAGGTTACATTTTTTCCACACATTTTCATTTGTATATTTATGAAAGGATCAAACAGCAAACAAATATGTAGTTATTAGTCTTAAAGAGGTAAGTCTGAATTTTTAAAAAATACTGATTTTTTTCTTGCTGAAATTTAAATTTCAATGCAGTCACTTATTTAAAAATTGCAGACAAGACCCATGAATATTCATTAAGCATTACTGCCAAACCTGCACAATCAAAAATAAACATTTATGTATTTATTTATTGGTTGGTTGGTTTCTTATTACTTGTAATCTACTCAAAATCAACTTTACAGAGTAAAAATCCCACTTGACTAATTTCACATCAAATTTTCAATATCTTTGTGGCATCATAAATGGATTTTTCTACTCTGCACAATTTGTCTACTGGGCAACTGTTCCTTCTAGTTATTTCACTGTGTTTTGGGAGAGTGTGACCTTATCATGAATAGCGAAAGGGAGAGAGACTTCCTCCCCCCCATATTCTCTCTTTAACATTAGAGTTTCTCTATGAATCCTTTTGTGAATTTTCAGTTGCATTAATCAGAATAAAGAGGAACTATGTTATTAGAAGACTAGGATAAGATATTCATACTAATGAGATCTTCAGTTCTGAGTATTTTATTACTTTCTCCTCAGGAAGATATAATTTATTCAGCATAAATACCAAAACTGGGAAGGTCATGTTCGACAAGCGCCTTGCCAATTTCATCAGGAGGGTATTAAAGCAAAGAAAGAAGGTGACAACAGCCTAAAATTGAATATACTGCCAAGGACTAGTGCCAAAAATGCATGAAACAAAGGAAGAAGCATGAGGGCAGAGGAGGGAAAGAAAGATTGGAGAGGAATTACAACAGCAAAGCTACTAGGAGATGCCACTCACAATTTCCTGTATTTCTACATTGATGAACAGAGTATGGGAATCAAACAGGGAGAGTTTCAAATCTTAACACAGAAGGACAAATATGATGTTATAGGCATAGCTGAAATTTGGTGAGATGACACACATGATTGAAACATAGCCCTGGAAGGCTACAATTTATTCAAAAGGAACAGACTCATCAGAAAAGGAGGAGGTACTGTGCTTTACATCAAGAAAGCATGTGTCTGCATATAAATTTGTAAATCAGAGCATGAAAATCCTTTTGAATGTTTGGGTAAAAAATGATATGGTCATGGAATTTTATTATAGATTGCCCGAAAACACAAAGTTTGGATGAGGCCTATTTGATGACCAAACTTTCAAACAGGCACATGATAGTGACAGGGGGAGATGTTAATTGCCTGACATTTGCTAGAAATCTAACTCTGCTATGAGTCAAAAATCCTTTCCTCTCTTGCTGACAATTTCATTTGTCAGAAAGTGGAAGAAAGAGCAAATGTATCTGTTTTCCTGATCCTAACCCTTACCAACAGGGATGAATTGGTTGAAGAAGTGAAGGTGACTGGAATCTTCATAACTGTATTATCCTGGAGTTCATGATATCAAGAGGAGAAAAAATAGAGAAGAACCTGAGTGGTGTCATGGAATTCAGAAGAGAAGATTTGGGTAAACTCAGATGGAAGGTAAGTCAGATCCAATGGTGTGAAATCCTGTAGGAGAAAAGAATCCAAAAAGGATGGGAAATAAGATACAGAAGATGCAATTGCAATCAATTCCTGCTAGAGGGAAAAACTAGAGACATTTAAAGAAATAAACATGGATACAGCTGCAGGGGCTAGTTCCTTCATAGTCAAAAGAAAACATCCCGACACAAGATCTGGCCATTACCAAAACAAGGAACAGATGGAAACTCTCCTTTCCACCCAAACGTGGGTCCTTTCGTCCTTTAGCAGGACTCCTATCAGGCAGGAGAAAGAGTCACAAAAATTGGAGCATAGATTCCCTTATAAATACATCTCATATTTGATACACAATAGTTGCTGGAATCATTTCATAGTGGCTTCCTTGGTTTTCTATGATAAATCAGAAGAATACAGAGCAGTACTCAGCAGTACTGTAGAGATTGTATAAGAAAAGGTAAAATTCAAGATAAACTGAGGCTTCAGAGAAATTCCCAGAACATATCTTTCTCAGATATGATTGAAAGAAGAGGAAAGGCGAAGAGGCTGTAGGTCTGTTGCAAGGAGAAACAGTGCATTGATGATAAGTGATAGTGAGAATGTCTTAACTCACATTTTACATCTGACTCTAAAGCCTCGGGGCTTTGGACCCCAACACCTATATACCAGGTTTGGCCAATCGAAGTGCTGCCTCCATCTGCCCCAGATCAGCACAGCTGTCCTCCAAAGCCATACCTGAGCTGCTTCTCCCCATTTTACCTCTCTCCTTCTGTTAACTCACACCAGCACACCAGCAGCCAGCCTAGCCACAAACTCCATATGTCACATACCTCCTGCTTTAAGGAAGAGCCTGATGGACCTATGCTAATTTGATGGGCATAGGGACAACTGGCTCACTGCCACACCATAGGTTTTAGCTTTGTCATGTGGAATGCGTTCTATCCCCACTATTTGCACAAGTGTCAGTTACTTTCCTTCCACTTCCTTAATAGATTTACATGGAACACTTTTACTTTTCTGTTCCTTATGTCTATTTGATAGTTTACAGGACCCCTCCTCTTTGTTATCTGGAATGGCCCTTGCCATTTGGCCTTCTCTCCCACCTGGAAGGATTATTTCTGGCTTTTATGTCATAACACTTCTTCTACTTTGCCTCGGCACGTTTTAGAGGAGACTGGGCCAGATCTGTGATCTGCTTCAGACTATTTCTGAAATTTATCATGTATGAGACTACACTCTCGTTTCCCTCCACAGGTCTGGATAACCAGGTCTCTTTCACCACATCCAGGACACTTCAGCATTGCCTGCCATATAAAAGTTCAAATGGACTGAACCCACTTGAAACTTGGGGCACCTCTCTGTAGGCAAAATTAAAGTATGGCAGATACTGGTCTCAGATTCTTGGTTCCTGTCCAGCATAAATTTTCAGGATTTTGGCCAGGGTAGCATTAAACTGAAGATGTAATGGAAGTCCTCACCCCCAAATCCCAGATTCAGTGACTCTTAAATGTCTGAACTCCCATTTTACATCTGATTTCTTCATTACAGAAACAAAGCTTAGCTGGCCATCATTGCACTACTCTTGCAATGAGGGATATGCAGCTCTTGGTAAACAAATAGAGAGTAAAAAAGCTAATTTAAAGTATTATAACATAACTATTAGATAGATTCATAATTGGCTGAAGAGTACTCATAAAAGGCTCCACATCAGCTTGGAGATCAATATCAAGTGGAGTGCCACAGACTTTTGTCCTAGATCCATTCTGGTCAACATTTTTATTAATGATCAGGAAAGACAGGAATGATGATCAGATTTGCAGATGACATAAACCTAGGTGCAGTGGCTAACATGAGAAGGAGAAGGAGAAGGAGAAGGAGAAGGAGAAGGAGAAGGAGAAGGAGAAGGAGAAGGAGAAGGAGAAGGAGAAGGAGAAGGTTCATAAAGATCTAGAGCAGCTACAACAGTGGACCAAAACAGAAAGAATGATGTTTAAAGGAAGAAATATAAGGTCCTGCATCTGGAATGGGGAAATGAATGGCATAAGTATAGGATAGGGGAGATATGGCTTGTCAGTTTACATGTGAGAAGGATGTTGGTGTTCTGGTAGATTGGAAGTTGAACACAAAACTTACAAGTTGAACACAAACCAACAAAATGATGAGGATGAGGATGAGCCATCAAGTCACTGTCATCTCTTAGCAACCACATAGATTTTCTCCAGGAGGATCTGTCCCCAACCTTGACCTTCAGGTCTTCCAGTGGTGCACCCATCAATACTATAACAGTCCATCTCTCTTGCTACATATACTCCTACATATACTCATGCCTGTTCCTTTACCCCCAAACTCCACCCAGATTATCCCCTTGCCCAGCCTAAAGCAACAGCAGTAGAGATATAGCTGCTCTCTTCTGCTGACCCAGAGAGAACTCAAAAGGTACACCCCAATTATTAGAGACAACATTGTATTTATTATTTTATTGCTTTGCTTTGCTTTGCTTTATCTTGCTTTATCTTGCTTTATTTTATTATCTTGTTTTATTTTATATTATGGGTTTATAAGGCTGCCTAACTCAAAGTGATTCTGGGCAGCATACAGCAGAAACAAGCAATAAACAATGAAAAAATAATCATACAACGTTAAAAAAGAGCAACCCAATATATAAAATAAAAAGTGGTGACCAAATGGGATAATTAGACAACCAAAAGGGGACTCCACTCAGCTGGACCCAAACACCTGGGGGAAAGGCCAGGTTTTAATGGCATTTCCAAAGGCAAGCAGAGTTGGGGCCTGTCATATATCCAAGGGGCAGAGAAGATCATTTCAGAGAACAGGGGATTATTTAATGTCTAATCAGAGCAGCTAAAACAGAACAAAACATTTAAACCACTTTCTCTGTCCTAAACAGTGGCATTCTGGATTCTGTCCAGAACAAAGTATCCAAAAGACATACTGTATGTTTCATCCCTTGCACAGATCATCTGAAACTAGATGCTCCGTACATGCAATGGTTTGTGCACAGAGCATTTGTACATCCCTATGCAATAGGATTCAAGCATTTGGTCCCCCACTCTAATTCTGAAGTGTTACACTTCATGTGCTATTTGTGGAAACTAAACTTTCAACTGCATTCCTCAAACCTCTTAGCTGGGGGGCATAGAGATTTTCTAACAAATGTTAGTTTGTTAATGTCACATTGTTTTCAAGGAATTAGTAAATCCTGAGAGAGAAACATACTTATATTGCCAGATGCTATACGCTGGAGAACATAGGGACAAGATATTTAACTAGATGTTGGGTAGATACTGAGTTCATTAAAGAACAAAATTACTTTATGAGAATCATTCCTAAGAGTGAAAGAAAAACACACAGAGAGAAGAAGGGAGGGAGAAAAAAAATATTGCCTGTTGTTTTGAATGAGCTCTAAATGTTGTAATTAGAATTGTCTTGAACACTCAGGTGTATTGAATCCTGCAAACAGTTCACAAAGACTAGCAAGAATATTTGCTAGTATATTTTAACACTACCTGTGGACTAAGGCAGAGTAAGTATCTTGAAATTACTCACTTTATCATGCTGTAAGGAGAGCTGTGAAGGTTCTGCTATTTTCAGAACCATGGAGACTGTAAGAAGAAAATGAGAAGATTTTTAATGGGACTCAAGAGAATTGAAATGAATGTGATATCAAGAGAAGGGAGAGGCAGACTATACTAATCAGTGCACTGAAATCTTTAAATACACTAATGGAAGCCGGCGTAAGCATCACTCTTCAGCTTCTGACAATCCGGTCACTAGTCGTTCACCTTTCTTTCAGGGTAAGGACGGAGAGCCCAGTGATTCATTTGTGGAATGCAGGAATTTGAAAAGCAATTGTTCCAAATATTTACAACCATCCCAGTGACTAGGGTAATGGCTATACCATCAAAGAAGGGTTTGAGATTATGCCAAATCTGCCCTGAACTCTTATTAATCAGCAGGAAGCTGGAAGCTGTACATTTAAAAGAGACAACTGAATTTTCCAGAAAGACTGCTTTAGAGCAGCAGTGTGCAGGAGACACTGATTAAACAGGAGAAAGACCTTGAAGAAAGGCCTTCTTGTTCTCCGGTTTGCTGCTTACACTGCTACAACCTTTCATACCAGCTAAGGCTCTAGAGCAGTGTTTGTCAACCTTGGCAACTTGAAGATGTGTGGACTTCAACTGCCAGAATTCCCCAGCCAGAGAATTCGGGGAGTGACGTCCACACATTTTCAAGTTACCAAGGTTGAGAAACACTGTTGTAGAGCAACCTGTGCCTACAAGGGGTCCTTTGCATCCAATTTGTGATCACAAAAACTCTCTGGATTGGGTAGTGCTGATGTTTTCAAACCAGCTTTTTCATTTGGGATGGAGAAGGATTTTTAAGTGGTAAAAGGAAAGGCTTAAGGTACCCTCTGATTTCTTTTGAACCCTGCATCCTCCAAAACATCAGGCTATTTTTCCCCTATTTTTTTTTTAGTTTTAAAGGGCAAAATTCTGCTAGGTTTTAAGGCATCCATCTTGTTCTTTAAAACCACCCTAAATCCCACATATTGCAAAAAAAGTGATAAAATTTTCAACCATGCCCTCACAGGCCACATACCCAACAGCCTTCTGCCAGAGTACAATGACATTTTGTGTCCCCCAGACTAATAAAAATTGCATATCCTCTGCTTTAGTTTCTCGTCATCCTTGAGATTGTCCTGTTTAACATTTGCAGCAATATTAAATGTATTGAAGAAGATATTCCCACCTGGCTACAGTTGGAAGAAGTGATACTGTGATAGACAGTTCCTTGTGCAAGATATACAGGCAAAAATGCCATGTGAACAGCTTGCGTTAGGAAAATAATTCAAATGAGGCACAGATGGTTGCTGCTGCCCTGGAGGATTAGAATCACAGGAAAGCCCATGGTCTGTTTCTCTGTGTGTATGCTCGTATGCTCATGTGCATGGGCATGAAAAAAACATGTTGATAAATGTTGCTAGGAATGAGTTTTAATTACATGTCAAAAATATAATGCCTTAGACATTCATATGACCTGGTCAAATCTACTTATATTTCATATATTTTCTCCAAAAAGCTCAGAAAAGTAAAGTCCATTTCATTCTCACACAATCCTGAAAAATGAACATACGAAGCTGTCTTACTTATTTGACTATCATTCTTCCTAGTCCAGTATTGTCCATACTAATGGTAGATAACCTTTTTGCAAGCGTGGTCTGTGTTAACTCTTTTGGTCTCCAGGATCTGCAGAAGGGCATGACAATGATGCAGTGAGATCACTGGTATGTTGATGTAAAGATTTTGTCCATTTTTGGGGAACATTCTGAAGAGTTTTTAAGAAGCAACCCAGTTGCATTAACTGCCCCAATGCAGGATGATGATGATGATGATGATGATGATGATGATGATGTCAAAAACTAGCTGCAGTGCTTTAGGATCTGCAAAAATTGGTACTAGTAGGCAAATATCATAGGCTCTGGTTGATTATTCCTCATCCTTTGCCAGCAGTTCTCCAACCATTCTTGAAGATGCAGGGACTTCTTCATGCAAAGAATGTGCTCCACCTTTAGGCTATGACAAAATTTTCATGAAATGAGGTTTACAATTAAAGTGGGATTCAAGCCAGTCTTTCTGCTTTAAGGCTAAATCTCTAACAAATAAAAGGTTCTATGGATACCATCCTATCAAGGTAGCTTGGGAGATACGTTTTCAGGAAAAGGAGCATCAAAGTCAATACTTCATTAAATATGTAGTATAATATGTATATTTTTGTGTTTTTATTTAAAAAAGACCTTAAAAATAAGACTACAGGAATCCAGGTTTCATTTTTCTGTAGTTGCATTCCTCATTCCTAAACAGATTTTTTTTAAAGTCCATATATGTGCCACTTTATAACACTGAGTTTCACCCAGAATTAACTAAATTTCAGGTCAATAGAACCATAAGCAAAACAAAAGATTTGAATATTGTTAACACAAACATAACCCACAAATAAAGCTCTCGGTAACTGAGTCAAGTAGCCAAGGTACATAAAATTTAATTCAATGATTGCATGACTTTGATTTAGGAAATAATAGGTCAATTATTTTGTAGACAAGTAAAGTAGACTTTACAGACCCATCACTATTTCTTCAACCCCAATCACTAATTTGTTTTATTGCAAAAACAGAAGCCCTGAAAACTCTTTTAAAATCCATTTGAATAAGTGTACAAAAATTACACAAAGCACCTTTATTTAACTTGCTCTGATGCCATGCTACCATTTGAATATACTCTAGCCCTATTTTTCCCCCTGCCTGAATTCCTATTACATCTGATAAATGGATGAAACTTTCCAAAAGAAATATCAGGCTACCAGCTGTTCCAGATCAGAAAGACCTTTTTTTAAAAAAAAAAATGTTGACAATATTTCTAACTTTGTCTTCTTGGTACATTCATAAAGCCATCATTTTTAAATCAAAAGTGAACCATTTTTCATCCCAAAACATTTTTCACCAGTTGTCTACTCAGAAAGATTTCATGCTTGTCACTTCATATGTTGATGTTGAATATTCTGATACACCTCTGCCATTCTCTCCCTCTGCTGACTCTGCAGGGCAGTATTTCTTTTTTGGAGCTTATTCCATAGTTACCTGGGTTGAAAAGGTTATAGTCCAATAAAGCTCCATGGCTGCTCTCCAAAGGCAATGAATTTTTACTATGAGTATTGTTAAAGCATACTATTCCTGTCTAGACTGTAGAAAGTGTAGTGGCAATGCAGAAGACCTTTGTTATTTCGAGGAGTTTAAGTGACAATATTTTGATTTTCTCCCTTACACGAAGATTAGAGTTTATTTAGAGTTCTACTGATATTTAACTGGCTTGTTTTTATTTCTGGTTGGGATGGAGGGGGAGATAGATTACCCCAAGATTGTTGGTGTAAGCATAAGTCCACTCCTCCAACAGCCCCTCCAGTGGCTTGGAATGGGGGGGTGCGATGAGATATTGTTGATGTTGGGCACTGGCTTATCTGTAAAGCTTCCCAGGCTCTTGGATGATGTCATAAACAGGTGCTGTGCCCCCGAGAAGTATCCCAGTCAAGGTCAGGCCATGCAGCCTGTGTACCATGGAAACATGGTCACGAGGTTTGGGGGCCAGACTTTGATAAGAACCTTAGGATTGTCTTTTGAGTTTGGGAGCTGCACACAGACACAGGACGCTGGGTGCTGTGAAAATTGAGCCACCCTGGGGTATCTCCGCTGTCCTTATTAAGGGGCTCCTGACAGCCAATGGGAGATTGGGTTTCAACTTGCTTTAGTATGTAGGATTTCTTTCTTTATGCTATGCTTTATATGCTTCTGTATAATCTGCCTAAACTGTGTTTTCTGTTTAAATCTGTTTGCTTAAGTTTATAATAAAGCTAAAGTTTATTTATCCACTGGTGTGCTTATTATCTCTGGATCTAAAAGAACCAATTGTCTTAAGCACCTGATCACTGCTTGGACACTTGGCAGGACAGAAAGTTAGAGTAAACACTAGTGATTCATCTTTCCCTTAAACAGGTTGTGATGGGAAGGTAGGTACATTTTTTGTTGCAAAGAGTGGCCAAGCATGTTCACAAAGTGGACATTTTTGCAGACGATGGCAGCTAATGGAAAACGTATCTCCATTAATGATATTGTTAATTATAACTTTCATGATTTTGTGATTTGTAGGCACGCCCCTTCTTAATTCTGCTTCACTGTTATTATAATTTGAGAAAAAAAATTAAAAATCTAATTAATTAAAAATTAAAAATTAAAAATCTATTATATTTTATACATATCAGTAGTCACTGGTTTACTAATGAATACACTACTATAATATGAAAAGTACAAAATATTACTGTAAAATATCACAAAATCCCGGCCATGGTAACACATATTGCTGCATCCTTTGATTAGTAGAATTTTTTTGCATTTTCCAAAATAGATAGATCACATATTTCCAACAACCATTCACATGTGTAATAATATCAATTTTTGTCCTCTTCTTCTTTCTTTGCTTTCTTAGTTTGTATTTTTATATATATAGATATAGATAGATATAGATATAGATATAGATATAGATATAGATATAGATATAGATAGAGATAGAGATAGAGATAGAGATAGAGATAGAGATAGAGATAGATATAGATATAGATATAGATATAGATATAGATATAGATGATATAGATATATAGATATAGATATATAGATATATAGATATATATAATTTTATTAAAAGTTTGAAAAAAGAAGGTAAAAACTAATACAAACTAATGTAAAGTAAGGAATAAAAAAGAAAAAGAAAGAAATCAAAGAAGTTTAAGAACACTGTTAATGCATATATACAGGCCTACGCATGAAACAAATTTAATAATTTTGTAACTTCTGGCCTATATTTCTGCCTGAATGTTCAGGGGTTCCCAGAGGCCTGAAAAACATTTCAATGGTTCCTCCAGGGTCAAAAGGTTGAGAAAGGCTGATCTATCCTGTCTAAACATCAAAACCATAAATCATAAGTTCATTTTTTTCTATTTTCTGGAAAAAGTCCATAAAAGGTTTCCAGTCAGCAATAAATGTAGATATCAAAGAAGTCAATCTGGCCATCTCAGTGAGTTCCAGCATGTTCACCAACCATTCCTCCATTTTAGGTATTGCCGAATCTTTCCATCTTCGTGCATACAAAATCTTGCTGTAGTTATCATATACAAAAACAAAGTTCCAAGACTTTTTTCCAACTGTTTGTCCATCAGTCCCAAAAGAAAGACCTCTGGTCTCAATTGTATATCAATTTTTAAAATCCTCTGAATCAGTGTATGTATTTGAATCCAAAATTTTCTAACTGTTTTACACGTCCACCGAGCATGATAAAATGTCCCTTTTTGCTGTTCACATTTCCAACATGAATTTGAAGTGCCTTTATGCATTCTAGACAATTTCTCTGGTGACATATACCAACGTACATCATTTTGTAAAAATTATCTTTAAGATTATAACTTAATTTACTTAATAAGTAAATTTCAGTCCTTTCAACCACATATTTTCCCATTGTTCCATCTGTATATTATAACCAAAATTTTAGCCTGCTTTATCATACATTTTTTCACTTGTTCTTGTTTCAAAGTTCAATAGAAGTTTATACATTTAAGCAATTACATGTTCATCATTTGTACATAATTCTATTTCAAACTCTGTCTTACAATGTTCAAAACCATAAACTCTTTTGTCTACTTTAAATCTTTCTAATGACTGTAAATTAGAAAACCATTGGCAACTATGTCCCTCTGCCACCAGTTCTTCTCTTGATTTTATTTTGTATTCACCTTGACAAAATTCTAGTATGTCATGATAAGTTAGTCATTTGTATTTGCCTATTATTTCTTGTCAATAAAATGCTTCTTGTGCTGAGAGCCATAAAGGTGTTTTCAGGCACAACCTGAGCTTGTATCTATTCCATATTCTCAATATGGCACGTCTAACATAATGATTTTTAAAATCCAGATTAACGCTGCCTTTGTCATAACACCCAAATCTCAGGTCGTGTCCTTCTAATTGCAAAAGCCTTCTATTTCTCAACAGCATCCACTCTTTCATCCAAACCAAACAGCAAGCTGCAAAATACAATTTCAAATCAGGTAAACCCAATCCTCTTCTTTTCTTTGCATCCTGTAACACCTTATATTTAACTTGTGATTTTTTCCCACTGCCAAACAAATTTAGATATATCCTTTTGCTACTCTTTAAATGGTGCATCAGTTGTCAAAAAGGTATTGTCTGAAACAAATGTTTTTTGTTAACATCTTTGTCTTCAACCTTAAAGCCTGCTAATGCACCAAATTCTTTTAGCTTTCCTATTAATGTTTCAATTCCCTTTAAAGGATCTTCCAAAGCCAACACCAAGTCATCTGCAAAAGCTTCTTTTGTTTCTTTTTAAATCTTTACTCCCACAATCTTCTCATCTTGTCTTATATCTCTATTCAGTATTTCAGGAACCAAAATAAACAAGATACAAGACAGTGTGTATCCCTGTCTTGTTCCTTTTTGTATTTCACAAGGCTTTGTTAGATCTCTCATTAACAATTATTTCTGCTCTCTGTGAAATATAAATTGATCTTACCCATTTTATAAAATTCTCTCCAAAGTACGTATCTTCTAAAACTTTGAACAGGAAAGCCCAGTTCAAATGGTCAAAGGTATTCTCCACATCTAAGAAAATCAGTAGGGGTATTTTTATTTTGTTTGGGGTTGTCTCTTTTCTAATTTTTTAAATTTTGCTTTTAAGGTTAAATATTGTTTTGTTAATGGTGTATGCATTAAACAAACAAACAAACCAATAAATGAATTACAGCAAAAATATAATTTTAGGTAGAGTTGTTTTACTCTTTATTTAAAATATCTAGCAAAATTGTATCTATTTGCTTCATGCTGGATGTCTTCTTGTTATTTTGGAGCTGTACCCATTCTGCTACCTTCTAGACATACCAGAACAAATACCAGAATACCGCAAATACCAGAACACCCATCCACCCTTCCATGCATCCCAGAATTCCCAGCCATGTCTAGAGGATTCCTGATTGAGGAAGATGGTTATTGTCTGTAACCTTTTGCTATCAAAAGGCAGCTGGTCTTGTTCTTACACTGCTATAATCATAAACAAAAGCATTCAAGAATGGGTTCACCCCATCTTTATTAGAGATTGTGAAACAGACTTAGGTAGGACATCCTTTCCAGACCAGATGTCTGGAATGTGTAGGATTACATCCTTCAGAATCCTTAGCCAGCATAGCCATTCTGAGAATTGTCATCCAAGACACCCACATGGCACCAGGTTGGGGATGGATGGCGATAGGGCTTTAAAATAAGTACCAGAAACAAACTCCCCAAATATGAAAATCTTGCATATTTTTCTCCATATTTAATTAATTTGTAATAGCTCTAGGTAAAAGCTATTTCATAATTGTCCTTCTCCCATACTTTCTCAAATGTAACAAGTTGATGAGAAACAGCAGCTTCTTCCACACTATCAATTTATTTGATTATTTATTATTTGATTCAGGTAGTATTTATTCTAAGCTATTTGTCCTTCTGAACTTTGAAAATACAGCATTCTGTACATCCCTCTCCCCTTGTACCATTGGCCAGGAGGTTCAAAATTCTGATGGCTGCTTCATAACATTCTCTCTAGGTATAACATCTATAGAGGGTGAGTAGGATTAGATCATCTGGGTATGCTCTGAACTCATGGGCACATCATACAATTTCGAATGAAGGCCTGTGTTTCCTGTTGCGAATAGTAAAATGTTACTCAGTTCTAAGCCTGTGCATCTTCAACTATAAATACACTGATTTTCCATGTGAGTAGATAAAACTTCTGCAATCGGGGTCCCCAGTCACACAGTAAAGCTTATGCAATTGCCCATGGCATGGTTTTAAAACTATGACATTAGCATCTTCAGAATTCCTTGAAAACGTATTGGACTGCTTGATTTTGTTATTGCAATATCTAGCCAATTAGTCAAGGCCCTGTTCAGTGTGGTCAACTCTTGTTCTTGAATGGATAATGATCCTTAGAATAATTGTTATAATTCTCTACAGTGCACAAATTGTCCAATTGCAATCAAGCCCTCTGAGATAAGATTCTTTCTACTTAGGTGATATAAACTTGGTATTTAAGACACTATGGCTGAAGTAAACCTTTGAATCAATAATATAAATACATATTATTATTATTTTGCTATCCTTTGAAATCAATCCACTTTTCCAATGTCACATGGAAGGTCACACTGGAGTCACCTAAATTAGCCACTAGATGAGAAAAGACTTCTCTGGCAACCATGTCCCTTTTTGTGACTCTCCCATTCTCTCAACATTTTTGTAATTCACTTGGGCCAAAACATTCTGGCTCTGTGACACTTGGGTGATGTTCAGCTATGTAATGAAACCTGGGATGGTTGGGAATGGATCCAGCTGATAGAAAAGCCTATCATACATCTGTGTCACTTCATCCAGATCGTGTTATTGGAAAAGATCCCAACGCTGGCTATGAAATTTGGGGATCCTGCCAGCAATACTCAAAACCATTGTTTGTATGCCAAGAGCATGGCTAAACTTTTCGGTTTTTGTTCCTTGGCTTTATCAAAGAACCAACTACAAAGAGCTGGGAACTGACAGGCCTCTTCCTGCTCAATGAGCATTTGTCACAACCGTCATTCAGCAGATAACATGATTAAATATTCCCTGCATGTACTGGGCCAAACCAAGGGCTTAAACAAGCCAAAGAAAAACACCTGTTGTTATAGGATGCCCAAGCCCATCTTCTGCAAATGCAATTAAGTAAAAAATAAAAAAGCCCACATATAGCCACAGCCACAGCCACAATAAATGTATAGCGAAGCAAATCTACTTGGTAGTAGGTTCAATTTATATCAGTGAGGCTCATATCCTACTACACTTGACTAAAGCCTGTCTTTGTACATTTTTCACAATGATCTGACAAGTCTAAAACAGTGGCCATGTTGCTATCCCCAGTGTAAATAAAATTAAATAAGTAAGAAAGCCAAATCATCTGTCTGAAGCAAGACTCACTATCTGGCAATTACTAGCATTTTGGATGTTATCAAACTCATATATAAAATATACCCAGATGATGTATTAAATTCATTTATTTTTTTAAAGAAATAATTGTTTAAAAACTTGAACCAAAACAATCCTGCTAGCATTGATAACTGCCAAACAAACGAAAAAGTATTCACCTACTTTTATGAAATCCCGAAGACTCTGAGAACTTTCGATGATGGCATAAAACCCTTATATTCATCTTAAAACTGATCTTGTGGCATCAAAGTTGTGAAATAATCCCTACTCTTGAAAATACTGCCTTGAAACAGTTATACAATACAATATACATAGAGGTGTGTACAGACCATTACATTTGCTTTAAGGTCTGACTCTGGAGTTTCAGAAATGAACCTATTTACTCATGGAATGAATCATGAGTTACTCTAGCAAATCCAATGCTCAAATCAAGAATGAGATTCCTTAATACAAAGTTTTATTTTTAATATTGTTCAGTATGGGAGGAACACAAATGATTGCTTTGTTTCTCAGAAGACTGCTAAGAAATGTATTGGAAAATGAGACTTTTGTATGGGATTAAGTCTGTCAAATTGCATCATAATCAGTGTACGATTCTTTAGCTGTGCTTCCTTAAAGACTATTTTGTTTATTGTTTTTTGTAAAACTTTGCCTTGGTTGTTTTGGGACAGAATTTATTGAAATTTGTACACAAAGCAGCAGCTTTTATACAGAATGCTGAATTTCACACTGACAGCTTGAAGAGATTTCTGTAATGAGAAGTAAAGAATTATATCGCTGGGAGGTTGAATATACAGTATATGTAAATATATACCAGCAAGTATCAAAGTTCCGATGGTGGGGGTAATGAGCAAACATATTCTATTGTATCAGGTATAATTAAATAAAAATATGTTAGAATTATAGAGGAAAGTTACACAAATAATACACAATGTGAAGCACTAGGCATATTATCTCAGATACGAAATGGTCAAAATTGTTTAATGCAGAAAGTCATAACCACTAGCATTCAGCCTTAGGAGTAACTTCTCCTCTGGAATAAATCATCCAAAAAGAATTACATCCCATCCCTATGACACTAGAATTCTATTGGCTTCAATCATCTGATCCCTGGAAACACCCTTAATTGGAGGAAAATTGGCTTGTCTCTGAAATCTGGCTAATAATTTCCCCATTCCTTCCCCATTTGTCCACCACATCAGTTGTTTGAGAAAGTGGCTTTAATAAGAATGCACTGGTATTTCAAAGTTCTGAAGATATAAATCAGAATCAAACCTTCATGGAGGTGCAGATCTATACCAAAGCCCGACTAAGATGACCCAGTTTCATCCTGGGTTCTTAAAAGACCTGTGTAAATTGTCCCACTTTGGATTTGCCTTTTTTGATATAAACATACACAACCCAGAAGAACATAGCAATTTAATAGAAATGTATTTTGCTATAAATATGTTTGTTTATTTATTTATTTATTATTTGAATTTCTATCACCGCCCATCTCACCCAGACGGGGGACTCTGGGTGGTTTACAATGAAATCAATAGTTAAAAACATATAACATATAACATATGGGGGCCTGGATGGGGAACCACAGGCTTCAGCTGAACCCTGGTAAGACGGAGTGGCTGTGGATTGATGGTGCCTCGAGATCCAGGAAGTTGTCATCTTTAGATCTGGACGGGGTGGCACTACCCCGTTCAGACAAAGTGCGGAACCTGGGTGTCCTTCTGGACTCACGACTCCTGCTTGAAGAGCAGGTGGCAGCCATGGCCAGAAGGGCATTTGTACAACTTCGAGTTGTGCGCCAGCTACGCCCTTTCCTGGATCGGGAGGCCCTCCGTACAGTCACTCATGCCCTGGTCATCTCCCATATAGACTATTGCAATGCGCTCTACATGGGGCTACCCTTGAAGAGTATCCGGAAGCTTCAACTGGTCCAGAATGCAGCTGCGCGTGCAGTTATGGGTGCCCCAAGGTCGGCACATGTGACACCTCTGCTGCGCGAGCTGCATTGGTTACCGGTTTGCTTCCGGGTCCAATTCAAGGTGTTGGTTGTCACCTTTAAAGCCCTACATGGCATGGGACCAGGTTACCTAAAGGACCGCCTCATCCCCAGAACATCGACCCGTTCCACCCGGCTATGCAGAGAGGGCTTGCTTCGGACCCCGTATATAAGAGAATTCCACCTGACGGGGTCCAGGAGGCGGGCTTTCTCGGCAGTGGCACCCGCCCTCTGGAATATTCTGCCCCTGGAGGTGAGGCTAGCCCCCACACTTATGACCTTCCGGAAACAACTGAAGACCTGGCTCTGCCACCTCGCTTGGGATGGGGGGAGTAATAGCTCCTCTTGGGGTTGGCTTGCTCCATAGGGTTCTTTAAAACCTAACATCAGAGCCTCTTGGATTTTATATATTTAATTGAATTATGTATTCTATTTTATAAATTTTTATATGTTTTAATTGCTGGCTTGGTGTAAACCGCCCAGAGTCCCCTCCGGAATGGGGGGAGATGGGCGGTGATATAAGTTAGAAATATAAATAAATAAATAAATAAATAAATAAATAAACAAACAAACAAACAAACAAACATAAAATTACCATCCAAAACCCATATATATAGAATAAATAGTGTAAGATCCAAGGAATGATAAAATCTCAAATAATGAGGAGGGCACTACGGCGCCAGCCATCCCCAGGAGGAGCTATTGCCTTTAGTTTAGTGATACTTTTACTTTGTAAGAACGTGCTTGTTGATGAATTTTACACTAGAGTTGCTCCAGTGACTGAAGATAATTCAATTACAAATCTGATCTAGGTGGTGCATGAAAATGTGACCAGCTAGGATGGAACCAAATGTGTGGGTCATAGAACAGAACAGTGAGAAAAAGTGATCTAATCGAATTCTGCTCTTTTGATTTTTTTCTGTGCAGAACATGGTCCTTTAGCAGGATTTACTAGATTGTTGGAACAAATTAAGACTCAGAAAGTGGCCATTAAAGTATAAATTAAAGATCTACTGGACTTTAAAAGTGACAGAACTTGCTTTTAGTAATATATAGTCAATAAAGAAGATGGTAGAAAAGCAATTATTTAACAGCAGCCACAAAATGATATCCACTTGCATTAATGATATTGCAGAAATGAAGAGGGGGTATAACAAGAAGTGGATTTTGTTTGAACAGACTGAAACTGCTGTTCAGTTCAGATACTTGGGACAAATTCCTGGTTTAGAATTCCATTTTAATTGTATGTGTTTCTTGTAGTTCTGAAAATAAAAGAATGAAGAACTGATATAATCTTACTGTAGCATTGACAATAACCTGATTAGATCATCATCCAAGTATTTTCCAAGCACAAAATTTAGATTTAATCTGTTTCACAGTAAAAACCAAGGTTATGACAAAGAAGAAACCTCTGATTTACAAGCAAAATTATTATAGTAAAGCAAGTGAATTATGCCAGGCTGTTACATGACTATAAATCTGAGTTGAAAATATAATTTTAAAGGCTCATTATTTAAAATTATTCAAATTTAAAAAGTTTTAAAATTGCAACCCAATCATTTATTTCTGTGTGATTATGTGAATTTAAGTGACATTCTTCAAAACCTGAAATACATAAAGAAAGGTGGGGAGGGGAGATCCATTAACTTTTCAGTTAGTCTAATTTATATAGAAGTGACATCCCAAAGTTTTTATATTCAGTTGACACACACATGCCTAAAATTAAAAACAAACACGTAAACATACTGCTTTACACTGATGACATGGTATTGATGTCACATACCCAAGGAGGAATGAGAAGACTGCTACGCAGGATTAGTATGTATTGTACATTTAACTACCTGTCCATCAACAAATCCAAGTCTAAGGTAGTTGTTTTTGGGAAGAGGAGGATCAAGTATAACTGGACCCTGGACAGGGAACATATAGACCAGGTTAAGTCCTATTTATATCTAGGGATTGTTTTTACAGAAACAGGATCATGGCTCCCTCATTTCAAGAGGAGTTCCCTAAAGGCTACAGTCTGTGCCAACGCCATAAAGCAGCTTATCAGCCATAGCTACCCAGGATCATTAACCCCAATAATAAAGGTAAGGTAAAGTAAAGTAAAGTACCTCCCGCACATTTGTGCAGTCGTGTCCGACTCTAGGGGCCGGTGCTCATCTCCGTTTGTTAGCCGAAGAGCCAGCATTGTCCGAAGACGCTTCCACGGTCATGTGGCCGCATGACGCGTGCGGAATGCTGTTACCTTCCCGCCGAAGTGGTACCTATTAATCTACTTGCATTTGCATGCTTTCGAATTGCTAGGTTGGCAAGAGCGGGAGCTAGTGCGGGAGCTCACTCCACACGCAGGGCTAGGGATTCGAACCTCCGAACTTGCGATCTTCCGATCGACAAGCCTGGCATCTTACCCGCTGAGCCACCACGCCCCCTAATAATAAAGGTATATAACTGTAAAATCTGTATATTTAAAAACTGTATCTGTTCAAACAAAGGGACATGTAGGTGACCCCACAATTCTGCACCATATGTGATCATTG
>JALMGJ010000006.1:64000000-64247500 GCA_023362775.1 Charina bottae
ATTAAGGACTACAATAATCCTATACATACTTACCCTGGGAGTAAGTTATATTAGAGTCTACTGTTTTCCAAGTAAATGTTTTCCACTTAAGACTATTCTATTAAACAGACAAACAGACAGACACAACAATAAAATATACAATATAGCAAAGATGACAGAAACCAGACAGGAATGGGAAAAAGAAACAGACTCACACAATCCAAGGGGGCTTCACTCACCCTTGCTAAAGGCCTGGGAGAAGAGCCAGGTTTTAAAGTGGATGTTAGCTACTTCATCTTCAAACATTGTTGCACTGAAGTATGAGTTCAAAATGCATGCATTATGCAGCAGATATGAAGTATATATGTATTTTGTACCATTTGTCCTTCATGCAACAGTAAATTCTATTTATTTATTTATTTATTTATTTATTTATTTTCTATCCTGCCTTTATTATTTTTATAAATAACTCAAGGTGGTGAACATACCTAATACTCCTTCCTCCTCCTCTTTTCCCCACAACAACAACCCTGTGAGGTGAGTTGGGCTGAGAGAGAGTGACTGGCCCAAGGTCACCCAGCTGACTCTCATGCCTAAGGCGGGACTAGAACACACAAACTCCTGGTTTCTAGCCTTAACCACTAGACCAAACTGGCTCTCAATGAGATGTAATCAATGTGCTCATTTAAGACTGCAATGCTATACATGCTGCTCACTAGGAAATTAGTCCACTGAATATGAGATTTACTTCCAAGAAGATATCTTTGGGATTATGTTGCATATTACACTGAGGTTGATGAAATCTAGGCATTTCTTACTTGAATAGGATTGCACTTATAGTAGACACTTTTCCTCTTGACAGTAACAAACTAACATTGACAAAATATATATTCAAGTGATCTCAAAGCAGTATGCATTGTTCATATTGCTATTTGTTTTCATATTTTATTGTGGCATGATAGAGGCCTATAAACTGGGGAAGGAGAATGTGTTCATTGACAATTACAGATTCAGCTATAAATTACTAGAATTAAAGTTTGGATCTGTGATCAAATAATTGTGACTCTCTTGAAAGGCTGGGAAAAGTCCACATTTGTCTGCCTAATTTTATTCTTCAATTTCTAATGAAAACATCCAGCCCTGCTAATAAACAGGCCATAAGAGATCAAATGAGGTGCCTGCATTATGTTCTGGGTCATGAACTGGAGGAAGCAACCAAGAACCAAAACAAAATGGGAATGAAAAAGCCTGTATTTAGATGAGCACTAATAGCTTGTTTATGAAATTACAGTTGGGAAGATGCAGAGCCCAGTTCAGTGAGTTTGCTGTACTGAAAAGTCAGTGTTAGCATGAAGGCAAAATATTTTCCTCCATATTGTTAAGGGATATGCTTTTCATGCTCACAATATTCCAAGAGCTGTGGTTTCAAAAGCATGTTTTTATTGACCAAAAAGACTCCAAGAACAGTGTTAGGTGCATCTGACCCAGATTGGGCTTGCATAAGCCAATACCCTGAGTGGACGGTGCCCCACACTTTCCACTTAACCAGTTTCACTAGGCAGAGTAGGGGAAAATTAGCTCTGATTGTATTGAAAATGTTGGGTTTTAACCACCTAATGAAGAATTTAACTTCTACAGATTCTATTTTTAATAGAACTTGATGAGCATAATTACAGTTTATAGATGAAAATTTCTCCCACACTTTTATATTCTACACATACCTATTTAGTTCTGAAGGACCCTGGGCACAAATTTGAATTACATCATCCTAGCTTGATGTAGAAGTGCGGCCAATGAGTTTAAGATTGTAGCTGATATTTCTTAACCAATATCAGAACCAGATATTTCTTAAATGATTTTAATTATTTAACTATGTTCCATATCAACAATATTAAAAAGAGGGGGTTAAATAAGAAAAAAAAAATCTTAACCCTCATACTTTTACCATCTATACTCAAGAGAGATGTCAGGCTTTTTCTCCTAGTACTGTATATTCAGATACTTGAGTAAAGCAACCAGAACCATGTTTTCTAACTTTTTATGGTCAAGAAATGCCATCCAGCTCAAACTGAATTCTTTACATGGAAGAGGGGTTCTTTTGGACAGTCTTACATTCCAAAACCCTCACAGTTCTCATGGATTTCAATCTATGAGAATCTAGTTAATTGTATTATTTAGAACAGATCCTGAATTTGTGATAGAGAAAATCCTATTTGAAATGTTAGTATTTCACCACACCATAACGTTTGAGAACTGCTGTCTTATTTCTCATTATGAATGGTAACATGATTACTTACTGGCAGAACTGGGTGTTGTCTAATTTAGATAACACCTCCAAGTTTCGGTGAAGGAAAAGAAACTAGGATTAACTCTTTACATAGAAGATGGTTGAGAACTGGAGTAGAGTTGTTGGAGGTAAGAGAGCTAAGGGTCTGGGAGCACAAAAAGCTAAATAGGTTACTGGAGGAGTGTAAAGTAGGTAATGAAGTGGGGGGGAAAGGACAGAGAAGAAGGGTGAAGAATGATGTACAAGGACACTAAAAATGCAAGTCTAGGAGGGTCAAGAAGGATCTTTGAAAATGGCTGTGCACTATATAAGATTAGCCAAGTCTAGATTAAAGATGTCAAGATTAAATATAGACATTTTAGGTGTCAGTGAACTGAAATGGACTGGAATGGGCCACTTCACATCAGATGACCACCAGATCTACTACTGTGGACAAGAGGACCACAGAAGAAATGGAGTAGCCTTCATAATTAATAATAACGTGGCTAAAGCAGTGCTTGGATACAATCCAAAAAACGATAGAATGATCTCAATTCGAATTCAGGGTAAGCCATTTAACATCACAGTGATCCAAATATACGCCCCAACCACAGATACTGAAGAAGCAGAAGTAGATCAGTTCTATGAGGATCTGCAGCACCTACTGGATGATACACCAAAAAGAGATGTTATTTTCATTACAGGAGACTGGAATGCTAAGGTGGGTAGTCAGACGACACCTGGAATTACAGGCAAGCATGGTCTGGGAGAACAAAATGAAGCAGGACATAGGCTGATAGAATTTTGCCAAGACAACTCACTGTGCATAACAAACACTCTCTTCCAACAACCTAAAAGACGACTTTATACATGGACTTCACCAGATGGTCGACACCGAAATCAGATTGACTACATCCTTTGCAGCCAAAGGTGGCGGACATCTATACAGTCGGTAAAAACAAGACCTGGAGCTGACTGTAGTTCAGATCACGAACTTCTTATTGCAAAATTTAGAATCAGACTAAAGAGAATAGGGAAGACCCACAGATCAGTTAGATACTGTATGAGCTCACTAATATTCCTAAGGAATATGCAGTGGAGGTGAAGAATAGATTTAGGGACTAGATTTAGTAGATAGGGTCCCGGAAGAACTATGGACAGAAGTTCGCAACATTGTTCAGGAGGCGGCAACAAAAAACATCCCAAAAAAAAGAAAACCAAGAAGGCAAGATGGCTGTCTGCTGAGACACTGGAAGTAGCCCAAGAAAGAAGGAAAGCAAAAGGCAACAGTGATAGGGGGAGATATGCCCAATTAAATGCAAAATTCCAGAGGTTAGCCAGAAGAGATAAGGAATTATTTTTAAACAAGCAATGTGCGGAAGTGGAAGAAGACAATAGAATAGGAAGGACAAGAGACCTCTTCCAGAAAATTAGAAACATCGGAGGTAAATTCCAGGCAAAAATGGGTATGATCAAAAACAAAGATGGTAAGGACCTAACAGAAGCAGAAGAGATCAAGAAAAGGTGGCAAGAATATACGGAAGATCTGTATAGGAAGGATAATAATATTGGAGATAGCTTTGACGGTGTGGTCAATGAGTTAGAGCCAGACATCCTGAAGAGTGAGATTGAATGGGCCTTAAGAAGCATTGCTAATAACAAGGCAGCAGGAGAGGACGGTATCCCAGCTGAACTGTTTAAAATATTGCAGGATGATGCTGTCAAGGTGATGCATGCCATATGCCAGCAAATTTGGAAAACACAAGAATGGCCATCAGATTGGAAAAAATCAACTTATATCCCCATACCAAAAAAGGGAAGCACTAAAGAATGTTCAAACTATCGAACAGTGGCACTTATTTCACATGCCAGTAAGGTAATGCTCAAGATCTTGCAAGGTAGACTCCAGCAATTCATGGAGCGAGAATTGCCAGATGTACAAGCTGGGTTTAGAAAAGGCAGAGGAACTAGAGACCAAATTGCCAATATCTGCTGGATAATGGAGAAAGCCAGGGAGTTTCAGAAAAACATATATTTCTGTTTTATTGACTATTCTAAAGCCTTTGACTGTGTGGATCATAACAAATTGTGGCAAGTTCTTGGTGGTATGGGGATACCAAGTCATCTTGTCTGCCTCCTGAGGAATCTGTATAACGACCAAGTAGCAACGGTAAGAACAGAGCACGGAACAACGGACTGGTTTAAGATTGGGAAAGGAGTACAGCAGGGAAGTATACTCTCACCCTAGCTATTCAACCTGTACGCAGAACACATCATGCGATGTGCTGGGCTTGAGGAATCCAAGGCTGGAGTTAAAATCGCTGGAAGAAACATTAACAATCTCAGATATGCAGATGATACCACTTTGATGGCTGAAAGCGAGGAGGAGTTGAGGAGCCTTATGACGAAGGTGAAAGAAGAAAGTGTAAAAGCTGGGTTGTAGTTAAACCTCAAAAAAACCAAGATTATGGCAACCAGCTTGATTGATAACTGGCAAATAGAGGGAGAAAAAGTGGAGGCAGTGACAGACTTTGTATTTCTAGGCGCAAAGTTTACTGCAGATGCTGACTGCAGCCAGGAAATCAGAAGACGTCTACTTCTTGGGAGGAGAGCAATGCAAAATCTTGATAAAATAGTTAAGAGCAGAGACATCACACTGACAACAAAGGTCCGCATAGTTAAAGCAATGGTATTCCCTCTAGTAACCTATGGCTGTGAGAGCTGGACCATAAGGAAGGCTGAGCGAAGGAAGATAGATGCTTTTGAACTGTGGTGTTGGAGGAAAATTCTAAGAGTTCCTTGGACTGCAAGAAGATCAAACCAGTCCATACTCCAGGAAATAAAGCCAGACTGCTCACTTGAGGGAATGATATTAAAGGCAAAACTGAAGTACTTTGGCCACATAATGAGAAGACAGGATATCCTGGATAAGAAGCTGATGCTAGGGAAAGTGGAAGGCCAAAGGAAGAGGGGCCGACCAAGGGCAAGATGGATGGATGATATTCTGGAGGTGACGGACTCAACCATGGGGGAGCTGGGGATGGTGACGGCCGACAGGAAGCTCTGGCGTGGGCTGGTCCATGAAGTCACGAAGAGTCGGAAGCGACTGAACAAATAAACAACAACAAAAAAGATTAAAGAATTCTAGTCCATCAGAACTTTTAGATGAATATACCAATTTCAAACCTGTTGAATATATAACAGATAATAGAAACTATGCACTTTTCAGAATTTTATAACAGAGTTTGCAGCTCAACAAATGTGCACAAAATATATTCATGAAGGGAAAGCATGTATAACAAGCACATCTTAGAGAAAAGATTTGCTAAAACAAAAAATAAGGCAGAAAGTGCTACTGCTGTTTTCACACATCTTTCCTTCATTCTGAAGCCTCTGGTTGCCCAGACATTCTAATCTGAAAAGGCCGAATGGTGTTTCCTCATAGTATAGTATCTTCACTTGATTGAAGTATGGGAAGCCATGGAGGCTGGAGACTACTGGAGAGATTATTGACAATGAAAGTGAGGATAGATACACAGACCTTGTAACTAAATAAATGCAAGAACATCAGATTCTTTTATTTGTAAGCATTTCTAAAGCAAATTCTATTTCAGCATATTCAAGGAGAATGAAATGTCTGTTATTCCATTTTCAGGCAATATGATCATGTCCCTCCACTGATCTTTAGTGGCATTCTGTAGGGTCACATTCTGACTAGAGCTGTTGGGAATTCTAGTTCAGCATCATTGATGTTTATATTATATATATTTATCCTGTATGTATGTATGTATGTATGTATGTATGTATGTATGTATGTATGTATGCATGCATGCATGCATGCATGCATGCATGCATGCATGTATCCCCTTTGTCCAAAATACTTTGGGCTTCATATTAAACCATTTTAATAACAGGTGTCTCTGTTGCTTTGCTCTGGGAGGACTTGTTTTGTCTGTCTTCTGCTGATGCTGATGCTAGGACATCTCCATCTTCTCCCTCTGCCTTGATGTTATGCTACCTTTAGCTATACAAAAGTTGGGCCTGTCAGCTTCTTGCAGCATAAGGTATTTTTGGTGAACTGATGTTAGTAAATATATTACTGAGGAAGTCTCATAGTCCTTTTTTGTTTAATAATAATGTCTAATAATGAGCACTTCAGAATCTTTCAACACAATGTGAGACATGCGGAAGTTGGGGGGTGGGGTGTTCAAGCTTGCTTCTTATGATACAGCAGCTCTAGTTCCAGTGCTACAGCTATAGTCCTGGTGTGAAAACCAGGATAAATCCTTTCCTATCCTACAGAGCTAAAAGTTCAGATGTATGTTGATTCCAGCAAGACTTCAATCACTGAAAGAGTCAGCCATGCCAAAAGGATATTTAAACCTATAACAATTATCTTTGAGCTGATTCTGTCACAAAATAACTAGTTACTTCAATAAAAGGTAAAGGTTTCCCCTGCACAATCGTGTCTGACTCTAGGGGTCGGTGCTCATCTCCGTTTTTTTAGCCGAAGAGCCAGTGCTGTCCGAAGACGCTTCCGTGGTCATGTGGCCAGCATGACAAGCACAGAACGCTGTTACCATCCCACTGAAGTGGTACCTATTTATCTACTTGCATTTGCATGCTTTCGAATTGCTCGGTTGGCAAAAAAAGTTACTTAATAGTAGTTTCATATACATAACAGCTAACACAAGAATTTATCTTTACAGATTCTAACATTTCTTGATCAGTTTTAAATACGAAGTATGCCAAGGAACCATCTAGGTTTGAAAACAATTAAAATCACATTTGCATTTCTTCTTTGATATCTAAGTCTGTCCATTTCAGGTTGTGCATAGGATAAATGCCAAATTGGACCCATTATGGAAAGTGGTTATATTTGACCAGGGATGGTGCAGTGCTGTGGGGGAAGAGAAAGTTTCTAGTAGACAAACCAGAAATAATTAATCTAATCTGATGCAGATCAGTTTGCACCACAATTCACACATACACACAAATCAATTATTTAAGCAACAGTATTAATCAATTCTAGTCAACAGAATATTAACAGTACTTTGAACTGTAGTTTCCAAATTATGAAGAAATATGTTCCTTTCCTCAAGTCAAGTGTTTTCTTTGCAATAACAGTTCCATAACTAAATATTTTGCATGTCTAATTTGCTGCTTAATAATTTTATTACTCAAGACACTAACATTCAGTGATCTGTATCATTGCCATTGACTGAACATTTTTCTGCAACCACTTTCTATTTTCTTTCCAAGGGGTGGGGTACAATTACAAAGCCCTTTTATCTTTACTTCCCTCCCCATTTTTAAAAGCTTTGATATGTTTTCCCTGCAAAGATACATTGCTGGTGGCATTGTTTATTCATATCTCAAGTATGATCTTAAGTATTTCTCAAAGCAACACACAAAGTAATCTTCAGAGTGACTGTGCTGCAGAGAAATCAGTAGGATAATTGCATATATTTGAAACTAGTAATTGATAATGTATGGCCTGAATACGAGGCATTTCATGTGAAGCTGTTTATTTTATTTATTATAAAACAAGAGACATACAGAAATAGAAATATTTCTATGATGACATGTGTGTACCTCAGATCTTTATCATGCTAGAAACCTTTAGCCAATTAATTGGCTGTACGGTTCAAACCAATAAGTGATATCCAGGCTCCATTCTATCCAGAGAATCTCAACCTTCATTACTTCCTTAGGCTTTTCCATTTTATTTCTGGATTATTTATTTCTAGCTTGCTAGCCTGTCTTTCAACTCTCAGCACACAGCAACTACAATCATAAATGAAAAACATCCTTAATGACAGAACAATGTTAAATTCAGCAACAGGGGAAAGCAGCACTGATTTAAAATACTGTTACTCATTGGCGATCACTCGTAGCCGAGTAAGATTGTCTTCCAAAGGTAAAATTTTAACGGTGAATCCGTAAGTGGCTATAAAGGCCAATTCTGGATCCGCACAACCTCCCACAATGAGGGCATAGGTTTCCGGGTGGGAGACGGTCATGATGAGGGTTTGCCTGACGTGCCTTCCTTTTAGCTCTCTTCTCCTTTTCGCCCTGTACTCGTGCTTCTTCAAAGTCCATAGCGCCATTAATAAAGGCTGACCTCCAATTGAAACGCTCATGAGTTAGGGCTTCCCAGTTCTCAATGCTGATATTACATTTTTTTAAATTAGCTTTGAGAGTATCTTTGAATCTCTTTTGCTGTCCACCAATATTCCGTTTTCCATTCTTAAGTTGGGAGTAAAGTAGCTGCTTTGGAAGACGATGGTCAGGCATTCGAACAACATGACCAGTCCAGCGAAGTTGATGTTGGATGATCATTGTTTCAATGCTGGTGGTTTTCGCTTCTTCTAATACGCTAACATTAGTCCGCCTATCTTCCCAAGTAATTTGCAGAATTTTTCGGAGGCAGCGTTGATGGAATCTTTCAAGAAGTTGGAGGTGGCGTTTGTAGAGGGTCCATGTTTCACAGGCGTACAGAAGGGTTGGTAGTACAATGGCTTTGTAAACAAGCATTTTGGTCTCCCTGCGAATGTCCCGATCCTCAAACACTCTACGCTTCATTCGGGAGAAAGCTACACTCGCAGAGCTCAGGCGATGCTGAATTTCAGCGTCGATGTCGGCTTTTGTTGATAGATGGCTGCCGAGATAAGAAAAGTGGTCGACATTTTCTAGTGACACACCTTTAAGCTGGATTGATGGCGCTGCAGAGGGATTGGTTCGAACTTGCTGGTAAAGCACTTTGGTTTTTTTAATGTTAATCGAGAGGCCGAGCTTTTCATATGCTTCTGCAAAGATGTTTAGGATAGTTTGAAGATCTTCCTCGGAGTGTGCACAGACTACGTTATCATCAGCATATTGAAGTTCTATAACAGAAGTTGCAATTACCTTATTTTTTGCATTCAGCCTACTAAGATTAAAAAGCTTTCCATCTGTTCGATATATAATTTCTACACCAGTAGGAAGTTTCTCTTCAACAAAGTGCATAATCATAGCGATGAAGATAGCGAATAAGGTTGGAGCAATAACACATCCCTGTTTAACGCCGGATTCCACTTTAAATGGATCGCTTTGAGAGCCATTGTTATTCAGGATTGTTGCCATCATGTCGTCATGGAGTAACCGCAAGATGTTCACAAATTTATCAGGGCATCCGATTTTCAGAAGGATGGTCCAGAGAGCAGTACGATTTACAGTATCAAAAGCTTTAGTCAGATCAATAAACGCCATGTACAGAGGGCGGTTTTGCTCCTTGCATTTTTCTTGAAGCTGTCGTGCAGTGAAGATCATATCCACTGTTCCCCTGGAAGGGCGGAAGCCATTTTGCGTTTCAGGGAGGATGTCTTCTGATACAGATAGGAGACGGTTTGCAATGATCTTTGCCAGGATTTTGCCTGCTGTGGCTAGAAGGGAGATGCCTCGGTAGTTTCCACAGTCTGTTCTATCACCCTTTTTAAAGAGAGTGATAATTATGGCATCCCTAAAGTCTGCTGGAATCTCCTCCCTCATCCAGATTTTTTCGATGAGCTTATGAAGTTGTTGTGTAAGTTCAGGCCCGCCTTCTTTAAAGACTTCAGCAGGAATCCCATCAGGTCCACTAGCTTTGTTATTTTTCATTTGTTTAGTGGCTTTACTGACTTCCTCCAAACTAGGGGGTACTGCAAGCTCATTTCTTATTTGTTTTTGTGGGATTTGCAAGAAGACTTCGTCAGCCACAGTAGAGTGACGATTAAGGAGATTGTAGTAATGCTCTTTCCAGCGCAGTGCAATAGACTCTTTGTCCTTTAGAAGTTTAGCACCATCTACTGAGCGTAAGGGATTTGTACCATGGTTTGTTGGTCCATAGATGGCCTTTATGGCATTAAAAAAGCCCCATGCATCGTGAGCATCTGCAAAATGTTGGGTTTCTTGGGCTTTTTTTATCCACCATATGTTCTTAAGTTCTCTAGTTCGTCTTTGGACTTCTGCCTTTGCACTGGCGTAGATTTTTTTCTTAACGGCACAGTTAATATCTTTTTGCCATATCTGGAAGGCTTTCCTTTTCTTGTCAATAATATGTTCAATCTCACTATCGTTCTCATCAAACCAGTCCTGATGTCTCTTAGTCTGGTATCCGATAGTTTGTTCACAGGCTGAAATGATAGAAGTCTTCAATTTAATCCAGTGTTCCTCAACATTTTCAGGAAGTTCCATAGGCAGATGTTCCTTGAGAGTTGATTGAAAGCAAGCTCGTTTAATAGGATCTTGAAGGGCCAGTGTATTCATTTTACGCCTTGGTTTTCTTCCTTGGAGCCTACGATGAGGGACAATCTTTATGGCCATCGTGGATCGAATTAATCGATGGTCTGTCCAGCAGTCATCGGCGCTTGTCATGGCTCTGGTGAGAAGTACATCACGGCGATCTCTAGCACGGACAATTACATAATCTAAAAGATGCCAGTGCTTCGACCGTGGGTGCTTCCATGATGTTTTAAATTTATTTTTCTGGCGAAAGAGTGTGTTAGTAATGACAAGGTTATGCTCTGCACATTTAGTCAGAAGTAAGATTCCATTCGTGTTGCTGTTGTCAACTCCTTCTTTCCCAATGATCCCTGGCCACAAATCAAAATCACGCCCAACTCTTGCATTGAAATCGCCCAGGAGGATAATTTTATCCTCCTTTGGTATCTCTGATAAGATGGTGTCCAGCTGGGTATAAAATTTTTCCTTGATATCCTCATCTGCATCTAGTGTTGGTGCGTAAGCACTTAGGGTAGTTGCCTGTTGGTTTTTGGCGAGTTTTATTCGCAGAGTTGAGAGTCGTTCGTTAATCCCAGTGGGAACTTCTGACAAGAGCTTCACAATGTCGTTTTTGATAGCAAAGCCTACCCCATGTATTCGTCGTTCTTGTTCAGGCAGTCCTTTCCAAAAGAAGGTATAACCTCCTTTTTCTTCCTTCAACTGTCCTTCTCCTGCTCTTCGAGTTTCTTGGAGTGCTGCTATATCGATATTAAAACGTCTCAGCTCCCTTGCAATAATGGCAGTCCTACGTTCAGGTCGTTCACTATCCATATTGTCTTGCAGTGTCCGTATATTCCATGTTCCAAAATTCATGTGTTTTTTACGACCGCTAGATGGTGACCCCACTGGTCGCGGTAATCCAGTCAGGGAGAAAATGAGGCAGACTATGTTTAGGGCACCTTTTCTAGCCCCCTCCCCATATGGGGTGAGCAGAGTGGATCCTAAATAGGGCTGCTCAGTCGTGGATACAGCTGCCGAACTACTCAACTGCCTCGATCCTTGAGTCAGGGCGACTGAATCCGTATCCACCGCCCATGTGCTGATCCATGACTAGGAGCTTCCGGATTACACAGTCCTGCCCCCGTTGCCATTCGTCAATCGCCATGGGACTTTTGGTTGTTTTGGGTTTGGTGTGGTTGGAAGACGCCTGTGCGTGAATTTGTTTTATGTGTGGAGATCGGTGCACAACGATCAGCACACAACCTTCACAGAAAAAGGCTCTAATCCAATGGCATGGATACCATGACGATTGGTGACCTTTTGTCTGCTGCAGCCTTCATCCGCCTTCGCAGCCGTTGTAACAATACACCTTGTTATCTTCCGCCTGTTCTGCCGTTGAGGACTTTCTTGGATCGTTCTTTGTCTGGTTCCTCCCCCTGGACCTTACCGCCATGGGTGACCCTGCCAGGAGTACATGACTCCCGACGGCTTCGCTCACAGGGTTCATTGGGAACACACAAGCCCACTCACCACAACAAGGTGACGATCCAGCGAGTGAGTACTGTTACTATAATGTGAGTGAAAAGAGAAAAAAAGCAGACAAAAATAAAAGTTGTTAAATCATAAACATCTTCAACCGATGATGTGGGAGATTAAGAAAGAGAAAGATACATGAACATACATTAAACATCAGTCTCTGAAACTAATCTTAAGATTCAAAACAGACCTGATTCATAACAAGTTTCAAAACCCTGCCAATTTTATACCATACTGCTGATGTATTATAGAGTTGGTGGCAGCTATAGTAAAATGTGCGCCATTTCAATACTGTTCTTCACTATATTTACCTAGGGTTGTTTGAGCATCAGCAAAATGCCTGCATCCAACTACAGCTATTTTCTTTTCAGAATAGCATTCCTAAGAGCTTGTGCAACCAGCCATCCTTATATTCCTTCAAAATGAAATTAATCTGGATAGGTTCTGAGATAAGAGGATCTAAGATGCTTCTGCCTATCACTTGGAACTAAAATATCCACATTGGAGATCTTATCTGGTGGACTGCAGTGGCATTGCTAAATGAAATTTTCAGCAGTCTACCTGTAGAATCAGGTTGAATCTTAGCTGGCTTCAAGATGGAGATAAGCAGCACAAAAAGTCAGGGAGGTGATTATATCTTATCAACAGTTTATATTTCCTAAGGGAGGACTGCCTCATACTTTTCCAAACCAAAGCACTAGACAACAAGAGTTAAGGAATAAACAGAAGTACATAAACCACTGTCCCTTTCAAAACCCATGTTACCTTTCTAAATAGCCCCCAGCTGTTGGGAAACCTTATGGCAGCTGTGACTTTTCATGCATTTGTGCAGCTCCCTTCTGTGGCTGGCATGTGATCCTGGAAAAGATGTACCTTGGGTAGTAAAGTGTTCTCAGCAGGTGCCACAGGCATGTCCACATGTGTTCTAAAACACATTTTTCCCTAGCTGTGCAACCCTATTGTGTAGATATGGGAAAAAGGGGGCAATATTTCCAAGCAAAAGGACCAGAGTAACAGAGTACTAAGCCATTGTTCATTGATAATAAAATGAATAACATTTGGAAATGGAACAAAACAATACTCATTTTACCAATCATCTAGTTTAGTTCTCAGTGTTCCAAGCTATTGTGGCCAAACAAGAAAAAGCACCTTAGTTCCTTTTTGCGATATATTCTCAATTCTAATTCTAATTCTCAGCTAGTCAAAGGTTTACAGTCTTATATGTTTGGTAAAGGTTTGGTGGATACGTAATGACTTTCTATAGGAATGGAGGCTGTGCTGATCTGGATGGGGAACAACAGGCTTCAACTGAACCCTGGCAAGACTGAGTGGCTTTCGGTCTAAAGGCCTTCTGAATCTGGGACTTTACCATCTTTGGTGCTGGATGGGGTGGCACTGCCCCAAACAGATCCAGTGCACAATCTAGGGGCCTTTCTGGACTCATGACTCCTGCTCAAGGAGCAGGTGGCAGTTGTGGCTAAGAGGGCCTTTGTGCAACTTTGTGTTGTGCATGATCCCATTCCTGGATCATAAGGCTCTGCTCACAGTTACTCATGCCCTGGTCATCTCCCAAATGGACTATTGTAACGTGCTCTACACGGGGCTGCCCTTGAAGAGTATCCAGAAGCTTCAGCTGGTGCAAAATGTAGTGTCACAGGCAGTTATGTTGTATGGCCAGCCTTCCTGTAAATATCTGAAATCCCATGTTGCCCAAATTAGAGACTTCAAATAGAGGTTTCAAAGAATACAGCTTTAATTATTTGGCCAAAAAGAAAAGCCGGGTGTGACACACACACACACACATGGAGTCTAACAACAGATTGTTATATAGTTACAGAGAACAAAGAAATTTACATTTTTAGCATAGGGACCAATCAAGTGGTTTCTATAGACATTAAACCTCCCCTTTTTTGGCATCCTGGCATTCTCCAGATGTATGTACAGAAAGAAAATACTTGGTAACTTTGTATGTTTCCTCCCCTGGCAGTTCCAAAGCAAAAGATAGTGAACAGGCCTTTTATCAGAGAGAGAGAGGAATCTTCCCAAATCGTTATGCTTTTGATCTTCCAAGGGGAAGTTAGAAAACCTTGGAAACTTTGTTCTTAACACATTCCATTCCTGTGAGCGAAAAAACAACAACACTCTCTTATCTTCCTTCTTTATGGCCCTACAGTGGGGGCCCCCTTTCCTCTCCAAACAAACAAGACACTTACAACTTCATTCAGGGAACCTTGCTAGAGTGAAACAGAGTGCACACACTTGTGTTATAGAAACTATATAAAGGTGTTTAAAACTACACAGATAAAACTATATATGCTAAATATATATATCAAAACTATGGGGGGACCTAAATTGCCCCCCAGGGCCATATAATGTGTGCCCCTAGGAGGACACAAGTTACAAAAATTAGCATTTAACTTCAGCAATAGCTTTTACTGGCCATTTGTGTAGGGAGTTTACACATGATGTAACAACATCTTGCTACTTTTAAAGAGATAGTTATCTCAATCATCTAACAGATAGTGTAAATAGAAATTATCAGAATGCCCTGGAAATTTAGTTAAAAGAGGAGTAATCAGTTGGTAATGAATGTCCTTATAAATTGACCATAAAGGACTCCCTTGCCACAGAACAATATCATGCTTCAAAAGGAATTTTCTTGGATTTCCCTTCCCGTGGGGAGGGCATTAAAATGGGGTAGAGTTAAAGCTCTCCTAGATTTAGTGGTTGAAATTTGGTATATGTATGAAGCTTCTTTGTGAGCTAAAATTTGATTATTTATAAACATATCCCATGGAAAGGCAGCAGTTTCTATTTGACCTTTTATGTCTAAAATTCTCTTTCTTAGAGCTAATTTAGCTTGATCTGGCCCTAATGGTAAAATAGCAACACTGGAAAAGCCTTAATAGTTCAATTTCCTTTGAATTGCTTTTTCCCAGGAGGATTTGAAATTATTTACCAGCATTAGGTAGAATGGTCATGTGTATAAAAATATATCTATACAAAGTAAAGTTAAATGTATATATACAAAGCTAAAGCACAGTTATACATCTCCATCCCGGGGGAAGTAAGTAATGCTGTGACTACCCTGTCCAAGTGCTAGGGGTCTGCGGGGGTCTGGATGGGGAACAACAGGCTTCAGCTGAACTCTGGTAAGACGGAGTGGCTGTGGGTTAATGGCCCCTCGGTGTCTAGGAATTTATCATCCTTAGTTCTGGATGGGGTTGCACTACCCCAGACAGAACTGGTGCGTAACTTGGGGGTCCTCTTGGACTCACGACTCCAGCTCGAAGAGCAGGTGGCAGTCGTGGCCAGAAGGGCCTTTGCACAACTTCGTGTTGTGCGCCAGTTACGCCCTTTCCTGGAGCGAGAGGCCCTTCGAACAGTCACTCGTGCCCTGGTCATCTCCCATATAGACTATTGTAATGCGCTCTACATGGGGCTACACTTGAGGAGCGTCCGGAAGCTTCAGCTGGTTCAGAATGCAGCCACGCGGGGAATTTTGGGTGCCTCAAGATCAGCACATATAACACCTTTGCTCCACGAGCTACATTGGGTTCCAGTTTGCTTCCGGATTCAATTCAAGGTGTTGGTTATCACCTTTAAAGCCCTACATGGCATGGTACCAGGTTACCCGAGGGACCGTCTCATCCCTGTTCAATCAGCCCATCCCGCTCGTCCTGCAGAGAGGGCACACTACGAGCCTCGTCTGTAAGAGAGTTCCATCTGACGGGGTCTAGGAGGCGTGCCTTCTCTGCGGTAGCCCCCGCCCTCTGGAATATTCTTCTTCCTGAAATAAGATCGGCCCCCTCTCCCCTGGACTTTAGAAAAAACCTAAAGACCTCGTTATGTCACCATGCTTGGGGAGGGGAGGGGAACAGACAGTCTTGGGGTTGTCTGGTCTCTTAGATCTGCCCTGACCAGCCTTATCAACTGATGGGATAAGTAAGATCTACGATTCCTTGGATCGGACTATATTAGATATTTTTATTGTTTATTATTGTTATTTATAGTTTTTTACTGATTTTAAACTTTTGTTGTGAACCGCCCAGGGTCCCTCCTTGTGGGGGAGATGTGCGGGATATAAATATGACAAATAAATAAATAAAATAAATAAATGAATAAAGCAACAAAATGGACGTATATGCAGGAACAACCCCTTTAAAACAAATATTCCTTTTATGCTATTTTAGCTAATAAAAAAGGAAGGTCTAGAAGTTTTAATCTTCATTTTTATTTATTTATTTATTTATTATTTCAATTTATTCCCCGCCCATCTCCCCTGCAAGGGACTCTGGGTGGGTTACAACAATTGAAAGTTTAAAAACAATACAAATAACAATATCTAAAAATACATCCAATAATAAAATACATGAAACCCAAGATGGATTGGAGACCGTAGGAAAGATCATATTACTACGGGGCCAGCCAACCCCAGGAGGCACTACCACCTCTGTCGTCCCAGGCCCAGTGGCAGAGCCAGGTCTTAAGGGCCTTCCGAAAGGCCAGGAGTGAAGGGGCCAGTCTCACCTCCGGGGGCAAGATATTCCATAGGGCGGGCACTATCGCAGAGAAGGCATGCCTCCTGGACCCCGCTAGATGGAATTCTCTTGTTGAGGGGGTCCGAAGCATGCCCTCTCTGCATGCACGGGTGGGGCAGGCTGACGTTATTGGGACGAGACGGTCCCTCAGGTACCCTGGCCCTATGCCATATAGGGCTTTAATGGTAATCACCAACACCTTGAATTGGACCCGGAAGCAAACTGGTAGCCAATGCAGCTCGCGTACCAGAGGTGTTACATGTGCCGATCTCATGGCACCCATAACTGCTCGCGCCGCGGCATTCTGCACCAGCTGAAGCTTCCGGATACTCTTCAGGGGTAGCCCCATGTAGAGCGCATTACAGTAATCTATACGGGAGATGACAAGGGCGTGAGTGACTGTTCGGAGGGCCTCCCGATCCAGGAAAGGGCGTAACTGGCGCACAACCCGAAGCTGTGCAAAGGCCCTCCTGGCCGCGACTGCCACCTGCTCTTCGAGCAGGAGTCGCGAGTCCAGAAGGACCCCCAGATTCCACACTGGATCCGAGCGAGGTAGTGCCACCCCACCCAGAACCAAAGATGACAACTTCCTGGATCTAGGGGGGCCATCAATCCACAGCCACTCCGTCTTACCAGGGTTCAGTTGAAGCCTGTTGTTCCCCATCCAGACCCCCACAGCCTATTGGGCAGTGGTAAGACCCCCCCAGTGCACCAGCTCTCGCTCTCGGCACTAGTAGGGTCTAGCACCACCCCACTCACACCCTGCACCTCTCCCTCAACTTCTCTCACTGGTTGGGGAGAGGTACCAACACTCACCACAATCACTCCTGCCCCACCTGACTCTCACCCAGGGGGTACTCTTCCACACTCATACAATCTTAACCCCCCTTCCTCGTCTCTCACCCAGGGGGGGTCCACATTCACACCAAGGGACTCCTACAAGTTCTCTTTTTTTTTATCATTGGTGCTAAAATAGCACAGTGGCTAAGAACTGTATCTTGTACATAACTTGCTGGTTTGAAGCCTTTTTTTCCTAACTTCCAACACACATCCCCCCGCCACCATCTAGCTAGCTTTACCTCAAGTAAACAATGAAACACAGAAACCTTGCACTTTTGTTTGTTTGTTTTTAACAAGTCCTCAGCTACCTAGGAATAGCTAGCTAGCTGACAGAACAAAAATAGTAATTAAAAAAAAATATCAGCTGGGTTTTGAACCAGCAATCACCTACATACCAAGAAAAGCTGTTAGCCACTGAAATATTTTAATTCCAATAGCAAAGAGAAGGCCTTAGAAGCAGTTAGAGATGAGAGCTACTATTGCCACATTTGAGATCTCCCTTCCTTTGCAAAGTAGCCAACGAGCTGCTGGGGTTAATCTAGAAGGATGTAAAGCACTCCAGCCAAAACAGATGACAGCTCTTCAGGTGGCATCAATGCAAAAGACTCCTCTCAAATTAGGGCAGAAAAATACACCCTGAGACAGGTGAATGAAAGTTGAAATCAGCTATTTCTGGCTCAAAAATTGTTTGCTGACCTATTCTGGCCATAGGGCAGGTAGGCAGTAGAGATAACAGTCACCTCCCAATTGGATTACTGCAATGCACTGTACATGAGGCTGCCCTTGAAGACCATCTGGAAGATGCAACTGGTCCAGAATGCAATGGCACACACAGTTTTGGGTGCCCCGTGGTTCACCCGAGTTATGCCACTACTGTGTGAACTGCACTGGCTCCCAGGTGCTTTCTGGGTGCAATTAAAGGAGCTGGTTTTCACCTTTAAAGCCCTACATGGCACAAGGCCAAGTTATTTGTGGGACCACTGCCCATCCTACTAAGTTAGATAGGGCAGACATACTACCAGTTCCTTCCCTTAAATGTTGTCACCTGATGGGACCTCAGAATTGGACCTTCTCAGCGGCCACCCCAGCCCTTTGGAATAGCCTCCCACCTGAGATATGAGGAATCTCTAACCTTTTATCCTTCCAGAAGGCCGTGAAGACCTGGCTCTTCCCCCAAGTATTAGGCTAGGAAGGGGGTGAGCTGGGAGACTATTTGATTTGGTGCCTGGGGGGAAGGGCATTTTTGTTTTTATTTTTGTTTTTATGGAGTATTGTAAGCTGCCTGGAATGAGGCCATATAAGTTATGTTAATAAATGAATAAGCCCTAAATTCCCAATAGGTTTGCTTGATAACCACCTTTGACTAATGTTTGGTATATCTGTGAACATAAGAATGAAAATGTATTAGGCTTCCTATACTTCCATTCCCTTTTCTACAAATATACAGGAATGTTCCTACCTTGGCTTCTATCTTCTTAATGTATCTTGCACATTATGTGCCTACCTAATTCTTAAACGCAGTGCTTTAAAAGCAGGTGAATGAATGAAATTATTTATAAGGAGACCTAAGAGATTTGTGAATGAGATGTGTGTCAGCAACATGAAAGGTATGTACTGCTTTTAAATTCATAAAAGAGCCACAAGTACTGTCATGCTGGAGCTGACCAACATTCCATTTAGGTTAGGCTTGCCATTACAACAATGGCTTCTGAATCCCAGAGAAACTCACATTGTTTCTTTTTAGCATCAACGTCAGTGGTAGAAAAGCCTTATCTTCTTTTCTATGTTTTATTGTCTTCCTTCTGAATCTATTAACAATTTTTGTCTTGCAATAAGGCTGCAGAAGGGGAACACAAGCAGAGAGATGTGGGCTGGAAAATTGCATGTTTGGCAGTTTCAAAGTTGTATGGTCTTTGCTTTTCAGCTAATTGTCCTAAAAATCAAGAAGATAAAAATACACGTCAGTTGCATATTATTTAATGCATGAGAATCTTTTCTTGACATCAGAGCTTTTCATTTCTTTGACTGTAATGTTCAAACTTCATAAAATAGGCTAGATTTAACATTTTTCCATATCAAATAATGGAGCCTAAATACTTGTATAAACTACTGGTACTGGATAGGCTGATCTGAATCATACTAATTTGCAGAAGAACGCTCTCCAAATGTCCCAGGTAACCACATCTTTGCACAGCAGTCACTTAGCAATTATGGAAGATCTGCAGTGCTAAGATGGCCCCAGATATTTTGAAGATTGACATTAAGGATAACAAGCTTTGCCTCCAATTTGATACGTGCTGAACCTATTATGGAATATCTCAAGTAATATTTTGGGGGCTGATAAAGAAATGTTGTTGAAGTTCTGTCAGGCTTTTATTAGGTCTGTAGTGGAATATGGCTTTCAAACATATTTATCACCTTCAAATATATTGTATAGACATTACCCAAACAAAGGCCTTGAGGCTGATTTGTGGAGCCTTTGTTACCACTGCCTGCAAAGTTATGCAGAGAATAATAGGAAAATGGTCTGCATCTCTGAACAGGTACTTGTTGGATCAGTCTTTATGGGTTAAATTGAGGCATGATCAGGAAAGTTAAGGAATAATACATAATGCAGATTGATACAATAGGTATGTAATGTCTCTGAAAGAAGTGGTGCCATGATGCGAAGAATCAGAATCAGAAGTTGGGTGTGCAATTTCTGTATAGGAAAGTGACAGCATGTGGATACCTCCAATAATGCATATCAATATTTATTTATTTATTTATTTAATCAATCAATCAATCAATTTGTAAAGCTGCCCATCTCAACAAGTCTCTGGGCAGTGAACAACATAAAAATAAAAACAATTACAACAACCAGTACAAAAATTTTAAAAATGTAGCAGCCGAGGAAAGTATCACAATCAATAATCACTAACACAGCCAGGAGATGGGTCCCTTCACATACTCTAGGCCTCAGGCCCAGGTACAGAGCCAGGTCTTTAGGCCTAAGCTCCTCCTTAAACCAAGGGGAATTCTGGGGTATGTGGGCACAGAAAGGCCTCTCAGGCACAATTCAATCCATGCGACCACCAGGTCTTCAGTTGGACCATGCAACAGACCTTCTGGAACAACTCCAAGCTCCCTCTGGAACCCAATTCGGTCCTTTAGTTACCTGGGGTGGACTGATCTAATAGGTCTAGCCTCCCTGTGGTGGGCAGTGACACTGGAGAACTGCAGGCTCACCAGGGAGTGATTTGACCATGACACAGGAGAAACTAATATCTCCCCCAAATCCAGAACACCTTGCCACTACTCCAACAGAAAAAAAAAACATGTCAGGCGTATGATTACTATTGAAATCAGAAGACATTTACTTCTTGGGAGGACAGCAATGACAAATCTCGATAAAATAGTTAAGAGCAGAGACATCACACTGACAACAAAGGTCCACATAGTTAAAGCAATGGTATTCCTATGGCTGTGAGAGCTGGACCATAAGGAAGGCTGAGCAAAGGAAGATAGATGCTTTTGAACTGTGGTGCTGGAGGAAAATTCTAAGAGTGCCTTGGACTGCAAGAAGATCAAACCAGTCCATACTCCAGGAAATAAAGCCAGACTGCTCACTTGAGGGAATTATATTAAAAGCAAAACCAAAGTACTTTGGCCACATAATGAGAAGACAGGATACCCTGGAGAAGACGCTGATGCTAGGGAAAGTGGAAGGCCAAAGGAAGAGGGGCCGACCAAGGGCAAGATGGATGGATGGTATTCTGGAGGTGACGGACTCAACCATGGGGGAGCTGAGGATGGTGACGGCCGACAGGAAGCTCTAGCATGGGCTGGTCCATGAAGTCACAAAGAGTCGGAAGCGACTGAACAAATAAAACAAAACAAATTCTGCCCTGGATGACCTGGGACAGGCCTATGGCTGTCATGGTGGCGATGAACTTCCAAGCTACTTCAGACCCCACCTCCAGAGAAGACCATAAGCCTGGGGAACTCTACCCAGCAATGGAGTCAAGGAGCTCAGGCAGAGAGGTTGATATGCAGCAGGGAGGCTGGTACAAAAGCTACAATCACAACTGATCTCTACAGCCCAACTTAATAAATAACGTCTTGCAATCTGTGGGGCAGAATCCCTGGATGCCTCCCAGGTATCTTGGATGACCACCACCCCCACCACCCCTACCCTGGGGACTCGGCTGATGCTCCACACCCCTCTGGACCCAGCCAAGTTTCCATAACTCATGCCAGGTCAGCCCTCTCACCCACAATCAAGTAATGGATGAGGGTGGTCTTATTAAAGACTGACCTGGTATTCAGCAGCAGCAGCCAACAACCCAGGACCTTGAAGATCTGCCAACCAGGGCCCAGGAATGAAATTGAGGGGCTGGAACACACCACAGGAACAATATACCTGTGGGGCAGTTCCCAAGAGTGGCCCACCCCCTGTCTCCCATCGTATTTCCCCTTACCCATCACATAGCCCACCCCAACCTCCAGAGACTTCCCCCCTCCTCTGTCCAAATCGGTCCATGTTCAGGCCCACCTATCTCATACAATTACCAACCACTCCCAAGCCCCCCTAAGTCCTCAGTGCCTCCAGCTAACTGGGGACTCCTTACTTCCATGCACCCTCATACATGCCTTCAACCAGTCCCCTCTCACCAGACTGGTTAGGCCCCCAGATATCCACAATCTCAGTGGCCCAAATCCCTTTCTCCCCAGCTCTCACCCATGGGAAAGGTAGGCAGAATCACCCTCCACAATCCACAGTCCTTTTCATCTTGATGACCAATCTAGTTCTCAACCAAAGTCCTTCTGAGTCATGATGGCTTGCATTTCAAAGCAGCACACCCTAAGATGGTTGCTACAAGGTCCCTTCCAGATCCTAGCCAGGAAGGAGACAAGAAGGTTACCCAACAGGATGGGGGGATGAAAACCACAGCCATAGGATCCAGGCTAACACCAACACCCCAGAGTGGCCCTGCCTCCGCCACAGCTAAATAACCAACCTCCACAATCAAACCTAAATGCAGCCACCATCCACTCTCCTACCGCACCTTCATCATCACTCCAGGGCACAACTACCTTCTGCAAGCCAATAGCAGGCCTTCTCCATTGTCATCAATTCTGCCAACCTCCTTCCACCACCAAGTGCGGCAAAATGCATAGATCCCACCCAGAGTGAAACAGCTGATCTGCTACCTGGCAGTCCAACAATCCAGACCCTGCCAAGCCCAGAAAAACAGTCCTCCATATAACGACCCAGGTAAGGAAGTGCACGCTGGGCACCATGCTCAGCTCTGTCCCAAGCCATCACAAGGCCCGGCAAAGGATACAAACCACACAGGCCCAATAGAAAGACAATCTAGCCAGGTCCAGAAGGGAAATGACCCAGAAAGACTCTTCTATCATCCAGTCCAAAACACAACTCCTCCCACCATCCACAACTTTCTAAAAGTCTCCAAACAGTGGCACCCGCTCCATACGTACATCCCAGCTCAGCATCATGATGGGGGAAAAAAATAACGGGGAGAATAGGAAGTTGTGTCTGCCTTATAGAATCTAAAATTGAGGCCCCAGAGTATACAGTATATCTGATCTTTGGAGTCAATACTGTTCCATTTATACTGATGGTTCAAGGGGAACCATCATTTGGGAAAGCAAGTGCAGTGTTTTATGTTCCTGCTTTTATAGTTGGTAAGAGTTTTCATTTGTCAGATTGACTTTCAATTATGTCAACTGAGTTAATAGCAATGTTGTTAGCTTTGGGCTGGGTTAGGAATCTCCAAACTGAAAGAATAGTAATACTTTCTGATTCGTTGTCAGGATTGATGGCTGTCTATGAGAGAGAGGGAAACAAGAACGATCTGGTGAATGAAATTTGGTTTCTAAACACAGAATTGAAGATAGTGGGTTTTTCGGTTCACCTCTGTTGGATCGTAGCTCACATGGGTATTTTTGGAATGAAAAGGTAGATCATGCAGCTAAGGAGGGTTTGTATCATGCTGTTGTAGATATTCCTTTGCTTTTATCTCCTTTGGAGATCAAATGCAGGCTTAAATGAGAGATTAGAGATGAATGGCAGAGACAGTGGGATTTGCAACATACTGGGAAGACAATTTATTCTTTCAGTCTTGTTTTGACTGATTTTCTGGGTTTGGATTGCCTGGGCAGAATGAAACAGGTTAGTCTTCTCTGAGTCTTATTGGGGCATTGTGTATTAAGGAGGTATCTCTTCAAAATTGGAAGGGATGCAATAGGGCTCTGTGATTTTGTGGAGTGGAAAAAACAGTTGATCTTCATAATTGTTTGCTTTATGAAAACAACGTAACCTGCTATTGCAGGGACAATCAGTTTGGGGTGTTCCTAGGCACCTGGGGGTGGGGTGGGGGAGATGAAAAGGTCCTCAAGACATCACAATGCAAATCCTGTGACTTGTATTTGTGTCTGATGTTGTGATGTAAGTATAATAGGCCAGAATTTGCATTGTAATGGTGCAACACATTACATCACTTTTTGTCATCATGGTTTGCAATGAATACCTATCAAATTTTTTAGTTTCATATTTAAGGACTATTCTTAGTGAAAGGGTGATTCAAACAACTGCCTTTCATCTCCTGCATATATTTTTGAGATTTGTGATTTATTGTAATTAACGGGATTTATATGTTCTTTCAGTGGATAGTGATAATATGGCCTGCACTGGCTTTGCTTCACCCCAGAACAGAAGGCATAGGAAAATTAACAAATGACAATTGTTTGTTACTTATCCTGTGAAGAATTGAAGACGGCAGGTAGATTAGGGACTGATACTGAACTGGCTGCTTGACACACACAGCTTGGATTTCCAACATTTGTTTCCTGCTCCTTTTCCATCCCAGCATCTTTGTTCTGAGATTCCTACAGCACTCTGTCAAATGATAGGACTGCCCCATCTGACTGATCCTCCTTCTCCATCGTTCACTTTCTGCTGTCTGATTATGAATACAATTCTATAATTGGCTTAGAATTCCCAAAATATGTGTAATATTCATATTTAGACTTGTTTAAAATGCCAACATTTTATTTATATAATTATTGGAATTTATTTCCCAAAGTATTAATATTGCTGACTTTTTAAAAAGCCTGACTGCTGTTTTAGTAATGGTATGCTCTGTTTTTATTGTTTTGATCTCACAGCTGTGAGCTGCCAATTGAACCAAACATGATATATTGCATGTTGTGAGCAAATAAAATAAAAAGAAGTAAAATAGGTTAATTATATGAAGTTGATCTCTATATAATTGCAAATGGAAAGAGAATACAAAAAGATGAGAGACAGTACCTTTGCTTATTTTCCAAAGAAGGATTCAAGAGATGGAGAATGATCCTAGACTGGTGGTCTGGATATGGCCAACCTACATACAGTAGGACAATTAGTATTTTTTCCAAAGCTCTAAAACCAATCAAGAGGATAGCAGTAGTTACTAGATCAGACACTAGTTAAGAACATTATTGGTTTGCATTCCTATCTTTTTCATGGTAAGGTAGGATGGGAAGTAACAAGATGTCTCCGCCAAAATTCTGCAACCAGAATTGGTGCTACCAATTTTTGGTATACATGGTCAGATTGAAACTATATTATTAGTGTACACCCAAAGCATCAGTTCTCACGTATTAGATATATATGATACAGGAGATATCTGTGTTCTCAGAAATAACCAGCCATATTGTACAGCAACTAACTATGAAGAGATTTGGTGCAGGGAAAGAAACTGTTTGTTCCTTTAGGCTATTTTGAGAAAATATGTTTAGGATTGCTCTATTAAAAGGGTTCTATAGAAGCCTATGGGAACCAGCTCTTTAAGCAGAATTGCTTATGTCTAATTAACTTCTGATTGTGAAAGAGAACAAATCAAATCATTAATATTATTACTGATTTATATTGGTAGCATTAAAAAATTCCATGTTTCTACAGTTGAGTTTGGGCCACAGGAGGTCTTCACTGTTAATTTGTTGTTCAGTAAATTAAATGACTGTAATGAATAGTAAATTATATGACTAGAGTGAAAGTGACTTTCCTTTATTTGTTGTGTGCCCTTAATTTCTGGAAAAGATTTTTGTACCTATTCAATTTCATATGAGGCAATTGGAAAATGAACTTTCTTAAAAAATATATTATGTAATTTTGTGTGGAGACATAATGCTAATTAAAGTTTTAAACAAATTAGCTAAAATTAACTCTGGAGATTAGAAATTAATCTTTTTGAAATGGTTATGGTCATCAACATATAACTTTTGATCACTTAAGGCCACATAAAAGCATGCTGTTATAATAGTGCCTTCAATAGTAATAGCAACTTGTCCCTAGCTTCAGAACTTCTGGGATTACTGTAGAATTGAACCTCCTTAATTAATTTGATAAACATTAATTTTCTAGCCTTTGGTAGTTATGAATTTGGCATAGCATTGGTGATATTTTCATCATATCTGAAAATGTTTCAGGCAGACGTATTCCACAGCAGAGGCAGTTTAAGAATATTATGACTGTAGCATTTTGATTCAGAGCATTAAGCACATTAAAATACACAATTACTTGGATAAGGAAGCTTCTGCTTTCATTTTAGGGAAGTTAAATCCCGCTCCAAAAACTAAACTACCATCTCCACCTAAATTAGGGAAAATCCTTACCAGCACAGGAATGTAAAAGAAATTGATCATTAATTTCTTCAAGTGATATGCTCCATCAAAATTATATCCATCATGGGCATGGATGGCAGCAATGAACAAAATGCATTGCTGTCTGTCATTCTCAGCTGAAAACGTTCATATAAAGCAGCATAACTTTGCTAAGGGAATTTGCATACAAAATCAGAATATATTTGTGAAATTTGCCTGGAAAAATATATTAGGACTACCTGTGTTTCAATAAAGCATACATTATGAAAAATTCCATACGGGGGAAAAACATATATTAAGTATCTGCTTAGAAAAAAAATGAGAACAAGTGACCATTACATATACAGTATTACTAGAAAATGTACATTTTTGGAATAAATTTTGGACATACATTTCCACAGCATACAAAATGCATACACAGTAGAAACATGTGCCCAAAATCCATTAAAAATGTGGGGTTTTGTAGCCTTTTCACTCAAAAGAATGCCAGAATAAAATAGCATATGAATACATGGCACTGGCATGGACCTGATTTCATATAATTTTAAGCTTTGTTTATTAATTATTGTTTACTGTTTTATTGGACACCTCATAACTGTATATTATATTATAACCTATGGGTTGGAATATTCCTTCCTTCCTTCCTTCCTTCCTTCCTTCCTTCCTTCCTTCCTTCCTTCCTTCCTTCCTTCCTTCCTTCCTTTCATTTATCCGCGCCCATCTCCCCAAATAGGGGACTCTGGGCGGTTTACAGAATAACAAAGGTTAAAATCTATACATAAAATTACAATAAAACAATAAATAGATAGAATAAGTAAAAATTCAAAAGATGGCAAAATCAACTATCAGGAGCAAGACACTATGGGTCCAGCCACCCCCAGGAGGTACTATTACCTCCCTCATCCCAGGCAAGGCAGCAGAGCTAGGTCTTAAGAGACTTCTGGAAGGTCAGGAGTGAGGGGGCCAGCCTCACCTTCAGGGGCAAGATGTTCCACAATCTGGGTGCTATCACAGAGAAGGCTCGCCTCCTGGACCCCGCTAGATGAAATTCTCTTGTTGAAGGGGTCCGAAGCATGCCCTCTCTGCATGAGCAGGTGGGATGGGTTGATGTTATCGGGATGAGACAGTCCCTCAGATACCCTGGCCCCATGCCATGTAGGGCTTTAAAGGTGATAACCAACACCTTGAATTGGACCTGGAAGCAAACTGGTACCCAATGCAGCACACGCAGCAGAGGTGTCACATGTGCTGATCTTATAGCACCCATAACTGCCCGCGCTGCTGCATTTTGGACCAGCTGGAGCTTCTGGATACTCCTCAAGGGTAGCCCCATGTAGAGCGCATTGCAATAATCTATATGGGAGATGACAAGGGCATGAGTGACTGTTCGGAGGGCATCCCGATCCAGGAAAGGGTGTAGCTGGCGCACAACTTGAAGCTGTGCAAAGGCCCTCCTGGCCACGACTGCCACCTGCTCTTCAAGCAGGAGTCGAGAATCCAGGAGGACCCCCAGGTTCCACACAGGATCTGAATGGGGCAGTGCTACCCCACCCAGAACCAAAGATGATAACTTCCTGGATACAGGGGGGTCATCAATCCACAGCCACTCCGTCTTACCAGGGTTCAGCTGAAGCCTGTTGTTCCCCATCCAGACCCCCACAGCCTCCAGGCACTGAGACAAGGCATCAACCGCATCACTTACTTCACCCGGGATGGAGATATATAACTGAGAATCATCAGCATATTGGTGATACCTCATCCTGTGGTGACAGATGATCTCACCCAGTGGCTTCCTGTAGATGTTGAACAGGAGAGGAGAGAGAACCAAACCCTGCAGCACCCCACAAAGCAGGGGTCACGGGTTGGCTCTCTCCTCCCCTATCACCACCGACTGGGAACAGCCCCGGAGGAAGGTGGTGAACCAGCGTAAAACCACGCCGCCTACCCCCAACTCTCTGACCTGCCCAAAAGGATACCGTGGTCAACGGTATCAAAAGCTGCTGAGAGATCTGAGAGAGCCAGGATGGACGCACTCCCTCCATCCCGCTCCCACCAGAGATCATCCATAAGTGCAACCAATGCAGTCTCCGTCCCGTATCCTGGCCTGAAACCTGACTGAAAGGGGTCCAGATAATCCGTATCCTCCAGGATCCTCTGGAGTTTCAACCCCACCACCTTCTCAACCACCTTTCCCAAAAAGGGAAGGTGGGAGACCGGACGAAAATTGCCCAAGATGGTGGGGTCCAGGGATGGTTTCTTGAGGAGTGGGTGCACCAGCACCTCCTTAAAGGCAGCCGGGAACACCCCATCACTCAAGGATGTATTAATCATCACCTGGACCCAGCCACATGTCACCTCCCTAGCTGACTTAACCAGCCAGGAGGGACACGGGTCAAGGTGACATGTGGTGGCATTTACAATCTGGAGGATCCTATCTACTTCATCAGGCCCAACAGGATCAAACCATTGCCAGATAACAGGGTAAGTACGTTCCTCTGGCATCTCCCCAGATCATGTCTCACGCTTAGAGTCCAGCTTGGAATGAATCTGAGCGATTTTATCCTGCGGATGCTCAGAAAACTCTTCTGACCAGCCCTGTAAGTTGGTCACTGACTCTACCCAACCCAAAAGAGATCTAGTAATCTTAAACAGGGCCATCAGACAGCATTCTGTGGATGCAATAAGAGCGGAGAAATATTCACGTTTCGCCGCTCTTACCGCCACAAGGTAGGCCTTAACAGCAGCTCTAGATTGTGTTTGATCAGATTCAGTCTTCGTCTTTCTCTAGCGGCACTCTAGATGTCTCTTAACCCTCTTCAAAGCCCTCAACTCTTCGGTAAACCACATAGAGTGACGGGCCGAGAGGGCCAGGAGAGGTCACACAGGCACAATCTTGTCCAGGGCTCTGGCCGCTTCCCTATTCCAGGCTGTGGCCAGGACCTCCGCTGGACCATGTAGCAGGTCCTCGGGAATAACCCCCAGCTCCTTCTGAAACCTCACCGGGTCCATCAGTCGCTGGGGGCAGACCAATCGAATGCGTCTTGCCTCCCTGCGGAGTGGGGCAGCACAAGAGAGCCTCAAGGTCACCAGGGCGTGGTCTGACCATGACAATGGGGAAAGATGTAACTCTCCCCTCAGATCACATTGCCACTGCTCAGACAAGAAAACTAAGTCCGGGGTGAGACCACTGTCCTGAGTCGGGTCACGAATAATCTGAGACAGGCCCATGGCTGACATGGTAGCCATGAACTCCCAGGCCGCTTCTGAGGCCCATCCCAGAGATGGCAGATTGAAGTCCCCCAGAACCATAAGTCTGGGGAACTCCACTGCCAGCCCTGAGATGGCCTCCAGCAGCTCAGGCAGGGAGGTTGCCACGCAGCAGGGAGGCTGGTACAGCAGCAACACCCCCAACTGTTCTCAGGAGCCCAACTTGAAAAACAGGGTCTCACAACCAGCCACTTGTGGAGCAGCACCCCTGAAGGCCACAAGAGACTCTCGGATGACCACTGCCACCCCTCCTCCCCTGCCCCAGTGTCTCGGCTGATGCCACACCTGAAACCTGGCTGGGCACATTTCCAAGAGGGCTACTCCCCCCTCTGGACCCAGCCAGGTCTTGGTGATACACGCCAGGTCTGCCCCCTCCTCTGTGATCAAGTCACCTATAAGGGGGGCCTTGTTGTTCACTGACCTGGCGTTAAGCAGCAGCAGTCAGAGACCAGGGCCCTCGAGGATCTGCTTACCAGGGTCTGGGTATGAACTCGGAGGACCGGAATGCACCACCAGTAACAAACACCGGGGGCGCCTTCCCCGAAGATGGCTTGCCCTCCGGTTCCCATCATAACATAAATTATGTGTATATATACATATTATATTATTATATCCTACCCTACCCTACCCTACCCTACGAGTTGGAACAATAAATTATGTGTATATACTGTATACATAGTATACACACACACACACACACACAAACACACACACACACGTGAAGTGCTTTTTTTTTATTGAGTGGCATGTTGCTAGATGACCAGCTTGTCTGGGTGGTTAAATGGATGTGTTTGGGTGAATGAGGACCTGGAGGTTAGTAGGAACTAGGGCCCTGGGCTTGGAGATAGCTCTGTTGGTCATGAAGGGAAATGTGTAGGAACCATAGGTAGATCCATGGGAAACATGGGGGTGGTTGCATTACAGTGGTAATGTGTGGGGGAAGTAGTGTATGTGTGGGAAAAGTACTGGGGTCAGTTATCTGGATTGCCAGAGGTTATGGTCTCAAGTTGCTTCTATAAAGTGACAGATCTGTTTGCAATAAGATCGCATTAGTCCATGACTTAGTCAAGGATGAATAAGAGGTCTTCATGTGTATTACTGAAACCTGTTTTTCTAGTTGCCACTCTGAATCTCTGCAAGTGAAAGGACTTTTATCTTGGTCTGCCCCAGGCACCTGATGAATCCAAACAAATTCTGGTGGTCTCTTGGGGTCTTTCTGTTCTATGCCAGTTATGCACACACTTACACTTACACATTAATTACACTGGTAATTAATTCAAAATATTTATTACTGTTGTAAATCTTTCACCAAAATAACACAAAGTACACTGAAACAGGCAGGAGGGCTTATTTTAGCAAAATAGTCCAGAGAGACCAATCTCAAGTTCAGGAAGACCCAAAAATAATCTGTTTCCAATTCAAGATTCCAGGTAACACAACAACAGCAGAGAAAGAGAGAGAGAGCATCAGTCAGTCACAGTAGGAAATTTATTAGAATGTTATTTGCCACAAACAACCAGAGATAAAAGCCATCTCTTTTATATAGCCCTGACTATCAGTTTGACTAATTGGGAGGGATCACACTTCTTTCTTTCAAGTAAATCGCTTGATTTCTTTTGCTGTTCTTTTTAAAATTTTGGATGTATTGCTGGGCACAGGACCTTGCCTAGACCCTGGGTTATAGGTTAGCTGACTCAGCCTCCACTTGTGTTTCCTTGGAGACTCTCTTTCCAGCTAATTCCTGTGATGCACGGTGAGGCCCAGTCAGGTCAAGCGCTTCAGAAGCTGAAAACTCAGACTAATCCCTAATGATTTCCCATAAACTAGACAGCATTCCCACCAGTGGCTAGTTTATTTTTGGAATACAGAGGTAGCTAGATAAGATTGTTCCTATCTAGCTCTTCCCTCTCTGCCCAGCTCAAAGGATCTATTGGATTTACTGAGGACCTTCAGGAAATGAAGTGGACAAAGAGTTGTCTAGAGCATCAGCAGAGGAAGACCTGAAATGAAATTCATCAAACACAGATACAAATCTACGTTGTGGTGGTAAGGGCAGCAATGTGCTCCTAATTTGGTACTTTTATTACATTAGCATATTGTGCCCCAACAACCTAGTTTAGGGTGACTTTCTTCTTGAAGACTGAGTCTTGGCTGCTATGAACTGGGGAGGCAATCTTTCACTAGTCATAGAGTTCAAATTTGCCTCACATCTGGGCCGAATCTACTTAGATAACAGAGGCAGAGTCTTGTGATGTGATCTGGAATTCATTTTGTCTTGAGGATCCTGAAAAAGTGGAAACAGTGCTGAGCAACATGAACTCGGCAACCTGTGAACTGGACCCATGTCCCACCTGGGTCCTTTGGATGATCGGGAGTTGGGAGAGCGGGTGGTGCGACCAGCCTTGAAATAAGTGGTAGTGTGCATGCTCCTGAAGACACACTCTTGACCATGCCAGAAAGTATCCAGTGTCCAGGACAAAGAACACAGTAGTGTTTGTCAGAGGGAGAAAAAAATGAGCAGATCCATAGTATCTGAAAATGAGCAGATCCATAGTATCTGAAAGGCAACATTAAAGATTGATTTACTGGTACCAGCTCCTTGAAAATAGGAGGCTTGAGGACTGTAGTCCAATACCACAGTTTCAAACAGATTTTATTTGCACTTCCACATATATATTTACTTTGGTCATATAGCTCAATCCTTCTGCCCAATATTTGTTATCAAAAGTAGTGGTATCCTTTGCAAGGAAAGCAGAATATATTTATGCAACTGAGCTTGATTAACCCTCTGCTACCTTACTAGTATATATCCTGACAATAACACGAGGTGCATGTTTAGAGAGAATTGGTATCACTCTGCCAAAAATTTTGAGGCTAGCAGACACATTTGGAATTGTTAGATCATAAAGTAGGTATTCTCACAATAAGTCTGCTGTTAGGGTGCTTATTCACAAAGTGGCTGTCATGCCTAATAGTCTGTCACAAAATGCCAATTTCTCAGAAAGCAAACTGAGGATATGCCCCATTGCACATTCAAACTGAGATGATACTCTGTACTATTTGTGTCAAACAGAGCACTAGATCACATCTGCTAGGTCTGTTCAAAGCTTCAAAGGGATATTTTGCTTTAATGAAGATTTGTGCAAAGTACCCCTTTGAAGTTACTTCAGGAAGCAATGCAGGCCCTGCCCATCTAAAAGCAAACAGGCTGAGTCCTCCAAAGGGCTTTCCATCCCCCCAGGACTTCATGCAGAAGGTCCAGTAGCTTCCACAGAGGCCACCTGCCTTGACAAGCTACTGGAATTGCTGGATGAGGTCTCGAAGCACCTCAAAGTGCCTCAGTGAGGGAAACTGCACCACTCCTGTACCTCAGCAAGGTGAATCATACCACCTCTGTGGTGTGAGGGGCTTTGCTGAATCAAAGCTTGGCAACCTCCAGCAGTTGTGCTCCACTTTAATTTCATTTTATTTCCTAAGAATGTCATTGGTGTATATAGAGACTGGAGGCATTCTTGAAAATACCAATTTACAATAACAACCACACTAACTATAATAGCCGTTTAAAATGTATTTATTTATCTAATTTATATAGCCGCCCATTGCGTATGTATATATGAGTGGCTGACTGACTGACTGACTGACTGACACTGAGCAGCTTACAAACAGTTAAAACAAATGTAAAAAAGTAAAAAATAGTACAATTTAAAAACAGGAAAAACTATATAAAACATATTAAAAACCAGCATAAAATACATAAAACCCACAGCCAAACGAGCTGGATATGATAGGAAGCTTGCCAGATCCCAAAGAAAGTGTTACATGCTCTTCCATTTGAAATCATGCACAGCTCAGCTGCCATCTCAAGAGGTTTCTTTATATGCTGGTACAGTAGTACCAAAGAGATGTTCTGTTTACTGCTTTGCACCAGGACTTTGATGAATGAAAGTTCCATTAAAGGCTATCCTACAAATTTGAAATCACCCCATTATATAAACACCTGTTCAGAAGTTCAGAAGTGAATTGAACTGGACAGACCTTTTTCCCAGAGAAAAAGATTGATATGAGATTGAGGTCTTAATTACCCATTTGATACAAAGAATCATCAGAAATACAAAATCTGCTGTACTGGGGTGGGCCTCTGGGCTAAAACCAGGCATCCAAGGTATTCAGGGTAGGTCTCTTTGGAAGTATCCTGAGTCTCTGAGCCTTTTCCCCATCATTGCTATTTTAGCTGCACTGAGATTGTTGGGAGGGGAGAAAACACTTTATATGCATATGTTTATGTGTGTGTATATATATATGTATGGCCATGGATATGTGACCATCACCCAGCACTTCAATGTGGGCAAAACATCTTGCTTACCCTGTCACAGGGTATGAATTTGTGACCCAACTAACTTATTATCTTCCATAAATTTGGCTTTGTAGCATCAAACATCTCTATCCAGCTTCAGTAACATATAACAGTTTTGTATTATTCAGTCCAAGTGTCAATAGCTTGGCTGGTAGAAAACCTTCATCCTGGAAATTCAAAAACAACTTGTGAGCAACTTGCAAATAGTCATAGTGGCCCATTAGAAAAACAAAACAAGCAAGCAAAGACAAACATGCACATACACATAAACAACAATATTGTAACAGTAATACTGGGATCAAATGTCACAAATATTTTACTAAAGGTGGCTTGGAATTTTTTTAAAGACCTAAATTTTTTATACAAAGGTTTAGATCTATATATAATGATAAATGAGTTACTTATGCTTCAAGAGTTTGAGAGCACTTGATTTTCATACATAAAAACTAAAACATATCTAAAATATAAATTATAATCTGTCTTTTCATGGATGTCTAATCCTTTTGTTTTGGACCCTGGTATGTGTGTGCTGAAAATGTACTACATGTAAAACGCTTTCTGTGAAAGGAACTTTTAAGGGTTTTTTTTAAAATCCTAAATATAGTATAATATAAATATGAGCTGTAACCTGTTCATCAGGGATGGGATCCACAGGCTTGCAGGATAGATGCTGCCTACACAATATTGCAACTTTGCTCAAACCTTGCTCATCCTAACAGTTCCTTTCTCCTTACAGAGAGAAATACGGAATCACCATTCTGTGTCTTTCTGATCCGAGAAAGGGACTGCTCTGAGGAGTAGAGTTTGCTCCAGGAAAGCATCTTGGGAGGAAACATAACTTCAGGAGGAGAGAGACCAATGCACTGCCATTTTCTAGCCCTCAGGAGACAAAACTAGTCCTCAAACACAATGGGGCTTCCTACAACTGCCTTTTATATTTAAAATAAGCGGGAAGCAAGCAGGATCACATAGACAATAAAATCACAGCCAAACATGTATATAAAACAATGTGGAGTAATGCTGAATAAAGAATGTCAGCTTGAACATTCTTGACCGTTCAAGCAAAGCCATGGGCCAGAAAATGTTCCAGGGCCAAAATGTTTTACTTCAGATAGGTTTGGAATTTCTTTGCTTTTCAGGGGATTGTCCTAAAAATTAAGAAGATAAAAGTATATTGCAATTGCCCAAAATTGTTTCCAACATTGCAATAATTTTTCTTCCCAGATATCAAAACTTTTAATTCCTTTAAATGTAATATTCAGAGCTCATAAAATAGGCTATTTTGTTCTCATCAGGTAATTGATCCTCAAATCCTTGTACAGAACATGGCTGTTGAGATAGATATGTTACTGTAAGTAGAATCATTTCTATTTGCATAAGAAAATTTTCTCATTTAATATTTTCTAGAAAACCCATATCTTGAAGCTAAGGCAAGCTATAGTGCAAAATTTGGGGACTAAAATTGCAAGGGTTTAAGTTAGATACACCATTTCAGGCAGCTTGTGCAGCTAGAACTTTATCATACTTTGGGATTGACCCTGATATATAGAAAGGTTTATGCTAAAAAACCTGGCTATTTCATAATAGTTTGAATCATTGTATGAAAAAAAAACATATCTTGGTTATATTTGAGCAAATATGACCTTTGTTATAAATCTGTTATATGCCTTTAAAGCCATTATCTTTATGCTGGAAAAACATGCAGATACAACACTGATACAAATTGGCCTGCAAATTTTTTTTATTTAAGAAATGACCAACTTACCCAATATGTATCTAAATACAGTCTTGTGTGACCTACCACACTATTATGTAACAGCCTCCCGGCTATGAGCAGAAGATATTATAACTTTTTAATCAAGGAAAAGAAGCACTTTAAAGCAAAAAACACAAATTGATTTTTGAACCTGAAAAATGATACACAGCAGGAAGAGAACAACCTGATTTTTTATCCGTCCTCAGAAAAAAAATAATCTAGTACGCAAAGGATTTTATTATTATTGCTACTATTACTATTACCTTTCTCACTTTTCTTGTTGGCGAGGAGAGATTCAATTTAGAAAAAGGTGCAACAGGATGAATACTGGGACAGATCTATGACACCAACAAGCTAACTCCGGCCCATATTTTCTGAGGATGTCCAAACGAGCTATTTTATCTTGCTTGATTGTATTGCAGTATTAGTATTCAGCCCACACTAGAAGGAAGTAGAAAGGGCAGTGTTAGAGTTTCCACTGTGCTTGTTTGGGAATTGAAGCATAAGCTGACAATGTGTAGTAGAGCAGGGAAATGCAAGCAACACAGTCCATAAGCCAACACTTTTGTAGTTCTACCAATCCAGATAGTTGCTAAATGATGCTTTTCTGCTCAGTACAGTTCCTGACCTTCATTTGGTGCTCCCAAGATACAATTTATTTAATAACCCTTTACATTTCTGTCAAATACCCTGTGAAGTAGCCAGTGTCTGAATTCCATGCTTCCAAGAAATGCATCTCTGCTTGGTTTCCCTAGATCCCTTAACTTCTTGAAGAATTTTCATAGACAGCAGTTATCTGTTTATATTGAGAGCCAGTTTGGTGTAGTGGTTAAGGCATCAGACTAGAAACCGGGAGACCGTGAGTTCTAATCCCAACTTTAGGCACAAAGCCAGCTGGGGAACCTTGGGCCAGTCACTCTCTCTCAGTCCTAGGAAGGAGGCAATGGCAAACCACTTCTGAAAAACCTGCCAAGAAAACTGCAAGGGCTTGTCCAGGCAGTCTCCAAGAATCGGTCACAATTGAATGGATAAAAAAAAAATCTGTTTACTGTATATAGTCTGACCTCAGGGCAAATAGCATCTTAAAATAGTGATTTCAATTGGGAAACTAAGATTGGGATGGGGATTATTAGGAATGCCTTCTGTGGCTGCCATTTAAGTAAGGAGAGTTTTAATAACAGTTATTCTTCTACCTCATCTAGTTGTCACCAAAACTCTTAAGGAATATCTACACTGTACCTTTAAGCTGCTCCTGTCCTATGCTCATGCTGATTTGTTTTTAAGCAGGCTAAGAAAAACCTGTCCATAATAAGACAATTTGGTGACAGCTTGTAAGGTATTTGGTCCAAACAACAGGTGTCCATTGGGCAATTTCTGTTCTGCTGTGACCTTTCTGTTCCAGGAAAGCAATACCAGTTGCTTTCCCTCCTTTGATCTTATTACACATACTTATATGTATAAATAAATATAAATATATACAATATATAATGTAAGGGGCGTGGTGGCTCAGCGGGTAAGACGCCAGGCTTGTCGATCGGAAGGTCGCAAGTTCGGAGGTTCGAATCCCTAGCCCCGCGTGACGGAGTGAGCTCCCGCACTCACCCCAGCTCTTGTCAACCTAGCAATTCGAAAGCATGCAAATGCAAGTAGATAAATAGGTACCACTTCAGTGGGAAGGTAACAGCGTTCTGTGCACATCATGCTGGCCACATGACCATGGAAGCGTCTTCGGACAACGCTGGCTCTTCGGCTAACAAACGGAGATGAGCACTGGCCCCTAGAGTCGGACACAACTGCACAAATGTGCGGGGGGAACCTTTACCTTTTTTACAATATATACACCTACACACAGAGAGATGCACACATACATATGTACACACACTAAGTTAAATTGAATTTATGTACAAGCTAAAGCATAAAATGCACATACATGTAGGTACAGCAATCAACTTTAAAATAAAAAATGGTATCTTACTGCCCTCTTGTCTCTAATATCTTCTAAGCTACTTTTACCAGGAATGACGTAATAGTGCAATGAGTATGACACTTGCCTTCTATAGAAAGCTGCTTGTATGAAACTTGTTTTAAATGAATGTTTTTCCTTCCCTGAGCTACCTACTATTCCCTATGTTTTCTTTTCTTTAATAAATCCAGTGATGACATAAATGTTAAAAAAAGCATGGTGACAAGTAGGTACCTCAGGGAAAGAAAAAATAATAACTAAAAATCCCAACACATTTCTACCAGGTTTCAAGCCAGCAAACCACTATTTACAAGGCAAATGTTATAACCACGGTGCTATTATAGCATTCCTGATACAGGTAGATTCAGAGGACATTAGAGACAGTGGTCTTAGTTGGAGTGGGGTGGGGGGAGATGATGGTGGTAGTTCAGCCTCTGCAAAGACTCTGCAAAGTTGCAGTGAACTTCTGGGATTAGCCCGTAAGAAAATAAAGTGCAATGGCCAAAATGGACAGTAGTGCTTGAGATGATATAATGGAGAAAACAGTACTTTAATATAAAATAGAAAGAAAATATGCCTGGAGATTGTGTTATGATGGGAGGTGAGTACAGACCAATGTTGTCTGTTCCTGCCGTCCAAAACTGCTTGCTGGCCTATTCTGGTGACTATTAGAAAATACTGCAAAAATACTATGGGTTTAGGTGGTTTTGCCACCTAAACCCATAAGGTTAAGCAATGTAATGCATCTCTAGGGAGAAGGTAGAAACAATGAAATATTGTTCTCTCATAGGCTTGTGGAGTCTGAAGATTTCCATGAATATAAAAAGTCTGTATTTCCATAGGAGGCATACTTTCCTTCCTTATCCTTCCAAGTAGCACTAACTTTTCTCTTTCTCTTTCCGTTTCCCTTTCTCTGTCCTTTCTCTTTTCCAGCTTTAGAAGAAAGGAGCATATGTGCTATGGAAAAAGCTGTGGATGTGTTTGTGCTTGGCTTGTTTTTATTTATTTATTTTATTTATTTATTATTTGGATTTATCACCGCCCATCTCTACCATGGTAGACTCTGGGCGGTTTACAATCATATTATAAAAAGTTAAAAACCTATACATATAAAATCTACTATAAAATAAATTTAAAAAATCCAAGCAATGGTGTGTTCTTAAAAGGAGGATATTACTAAGGTAACCACCCCCAGGAGGAACTATTATTTCCTTCATTCCAAGCAAGGCGGTAGAACCAGGTCTTTAAAGACTTCCTGAAGGCCAGGAGCGAGGGTGCCCGCCTCACCTCCGGGGGCAAGATATTCCATAGGGTGGGTGCTATCGCAGAGAAGGCACGCCTCCTGGACCCCGCTAGATGGAATTCTGTTGTTGATGGGGTCCGAAGCATGCCATCCCTGCATGACCGGGTGGGGCGGGTAGATGTAATCAGGATGAGACGGTCCCTCAGGTACCCAGGTCCCATGCCATATAGGGCTTTAAAGGTGATAACCAACACCTTGAATTGGACCCAGAAGCAAACTGGTACCCAATGCAGCTCACGGCGCAGCGGTGTTACATGTGCTGATCTTATAGCATCCATGACTACTCGTGCAGCTGCATTCTGGACCAGCTGAAGCTTCCGGATACTCTTCAAGGGTAGCCCCATGTAGAGCGCGTTGCAATAATCTATATGGGAGATGACAAGGGCATGAGTGACTGTTCGGAGGGCCTCTTGATCCAGGAATGGGCACAACTGGCGCACAAGCTGAAGCTGTGCAAAGGCCCTTCTCACCACGACTGCCACCTGCTCCTCAGGTGGAGGAATGGTAGGAAGGTAGGGAAATAAACTAGAGAGAAGATATCCATGAATGTGCAGGATGCCCAGAAGACACCTTGCTCAGGATCCCAAGTTATATGAAAGGCAAAGTATCTCATAACTGTGGAGTCCTTGGTGCTCTCTGAGCCTTGTTATTTTCTTGCAGACGTTTCATTGCCAGGCTAGGCAACATCTTCAGTGCAAAAAGGGAGTAGGACTTGCTCTCTGTTTATATGCCCTGGCTTGTCCTGCCTGTGTTGTTGGGGGTGTTGATGAACTTGGTAGTTCCTTGATTGGGTTGTTGTTTGCTGCTTGGTTGATTGACTGAGTTAATAGAGTCTACCACGGTAGAGATGGGCGGGGATAAATCCAAATAATAAATAGTTCCTTGATTAGGGTCTATTGTGTTGTTTGATTGCTCCTCTGGTGCTAATCTTGGTGTTAATCTTTGCCTATCTGGTTGTTGATTGCTGGCAAGGAGATACCAATCTCTTCGATTGGTATCTCATAACTGTTAAGCCAGATCTAGTGGCATGTCTCTAGAAATCTATGACATAACAAGACCTTCTCAATGCTGCTGCAGTCCAGCTCCTGGCAATATGATATTCCCTGAATACCACATTAATATGAACACAACACAGCTAAAGTCAGTGTAACAGATCCCTACTGAAAGCAATGATGCCTCAGTCATGAATTATATCTTTCAGTGATTGCAGCAGAACCGACTTTAAATGCATTGGCATAATTAGACTGAACTGTTCATGGATGGCTGTAATCCATAAGGGTTTTTTCCCTAGAGCACTGGCCCAACCAGTTACCTTTGGACATATACTCTCATGTACATACACACACACACACACACACACACACCATAAAGTCTGATTATAGCAATCATAGCAGTTGTAATGGTGAAAGTGGTGTTAACCAATAATGGTTTTGAGAAATTTTCCTTTTTACTTCTGACATCAAGGGAAGTTAATTCTACCTGTCTTGAAGGCTGTTTTTACAGTAGAACCAAAATAATATTTTTCACATCATTTATTTTCTTAATATAGAACTTTTCTTTAGATATAAACAAGAAACAATTATTCTTCACCTTATCTCACTTCTTTTACATGTCTATTCTTTAAATTAAATCTTTCTTTTTCTGAGCAAGAACTCCTACTAAATGCAAAACTACAGCTATTGTTCCACACTAAATAAAGCCTCTGTGAATCAGAAGTATCTAAATATAGGTTTATTAGTCAATTATCTCTTGGATTAAACCAAGAAACAAAAGAAGGGTTTGGTTGGTTTTGGGTTATTTTTTGCAATACTTTTGTGGCATCAAAAGTTCAGGACAATTCTTCTCAAATTATCATTTGAAATTACCTTCATTAACTGCAATGAATTGAGGTTATTTTTAGTATGGTCTTAGTATGTCTAATTTTTTAAAAAATTACACTTTAAGAAGTACAATAGAACTTTGAGCATAATAGCCTTCTCTGGATCCCAAACTCCCCATTTTATGCTTGTTGTGCAACTTCAGAGTCAGCACTGACAGGGATAGATGGATGTCAGAGCCTTTCAGTGATATGAAAAACACTGATGTATGCAAGTGGTTCTTCAAGGTGCTTCAGCTTCAAAGGTCTGTTATGAACTCTAAAGCCATTTAATGAAATAAATATGTTCGTATTTAATACCATAGTTTAAGTTAAGGGTTGCTTTCTTCTTGCACGGCATTGCAATTCACAACTGCTGTTGGCTGAAACAAGGATATCTTTTTTCCCCCAGGGATTCCTCTGCATCTCTGGTGCCATCAAATTGCCATTGATTATATAATAATCTACCCTGTCTAATGTAAAATAATAATATTGGTTGCTAGTGGGATTAATCTTAAAATCAGATCCCTATTGATGGAGATATGGCTACTAAATTCCAGTTAATATTGGGAATTTAGCTTGATGTTGCCCCTGCTTTCTACTTTCACAATCCTCCAGAGGAGCTCCACTGAATGTTGGATCCACATGGGCAACACGCCCTTGGTGGGCTCTTCTCCTTGCAGCCACTGTCATTAGATACTTTTTTTCTCTGGCAGTTTTACCATCAGAGAGTGAAAAAGTGAGCAAGAGTATGAATGAGCAAATGAGCAGGCAGGGGTGACTCCGGATTCTTTTCATTTTCTTGCTTTTGGCTGGTTGGACGAACAGCAAGCGAACAGGCAGCAAAGCTGAGGGATACCACCAGCAGCAAAGAAACAAGGCAGATATTATGATTGTTATTACATTTATTGTGGCCACCCATCCCAAAAGACTCATATTGATGCTAGATTCACCCAAAGAACATGAGGCATGGTAGGTACCAAACCATACTAACTCTTTTTTTTAAATTGACTTTTGTCCTTCCAGCCTGTGTCTCCCTCACTTTTGGAACTATTTCACTCTTTTATTCCTACCCCTTCCTCAGCCATTTTGCCAATAGTCTCCCTTCCAATCCAGTTGTACACTCCTCAACCATCTTTCATGCTCAGTATGTGTTGATGATGATGATGATGATTGATGATGATGATGATGATGATGATATAATTAATTACACTTATATGCCACCCAACTCCCAGCAACTCTGGGTAGTTTACAAATTGTTAAAAACACTTAAAAACAAGGAACAATACAGAAAAGACAAAAGCAACACAAAACAAAGGAACAAAGATGGCAGAGAAATCAAACCTGGATGGAAACAAAGAAAGAGAAGAAAGGGGGCATCAATTATTCTCAACAAAGGCTGTAGGTGGGGGTTGTTAGAAACTCATGTGGAACCTCATTCCAAAGGGCAGGCGCTGCTACAGATAAGGCACATTTCTGGGGTCCCAATAGATGGCATTGTCTAATGGTGTGTATGAGTGTGTCTTAACTTCCTGACATTCAGCCTCTGCTCTTTCCCCTTTTTCTTGGGGAACAAATGAGGAAGCCTCTATTTTTATGGTTTGAGAAACTCCATTATGTGTTGGAGTGGAATGACTGGGGTTTTTTTGCTTGTTTCTAGAGAAAAATTCTGAGATGAGGAAATGTTTGATTTGATTGTGAGGAGGTAAGGTAAATTAAATGCGAAACACACATAGAGCCCAACCATCTGTTATCAATGTTCAGGCAAGAGCTAAAAACATTCATATGAAACAAATTGACCTGACCAGTTAGAAGGATATATGATAAAAGCAACAAGGACACCACTGACATAAACTATAGAACAAGTTCCAGAAGCAAAGAAAGCCTTATTCCCGCTAGACCCTAGGATCTTGATAAAGCACAGCAGTCCTGTGGCAGAGCAGACAGTGACTTTAAACAAAGCTTGTAATGAGAACTTAGGATCAAACCAGTTAGAAAAAATGACTTGGGGATTTATTACATTGCATACCAACACCCTCATGGATGGTTGGGCTTGCTCTTAGGTGTACTCAATGTATGACCCATCATTTATTAGCAATCCACTGACCAATCATGTTTCCGTAATATATGCCCAAAGCTGTCATGTTGCTTTTGATGAGGGAGCATGGGCCAGCTTTTAGCACTGCGTCTGAGTGCAAGAGTACATACTTAGCATGCAAGGAAGTTCCTGATTCAGTTCCTAACGTCTCCAAGGAGGACAGGGAAAGACCCTTATGTTAATCTCTGGAGAGACACTGCCAATCAATGAAGACAATACTAAAAGAAACTGATTTTATAATATGACATAATTCAGTTACCCACAATCCTCCTCTATAAAATAAATCTAGCTGTGTATTATAAACAATAAGAAAGGACAAGGTGAAAAGAACTGAGTTGCTGTAGCATGTAATACTGACTTTACGTGTAATAATATTCTATTTAATTTCCCCTTTTAATTTATTGAGTGTAGCCATCTAATATGAACATAGTGCTTTAAAAGACCCATTAGGGACCATTATTGCACACTAGTTGGAAAGCATATTTTAGCTATGTGCACTTTAAAATGAATGTTAAAATATGCTTGAAGACAATGATTTGGTATCAGAGTTTTTGGTTCTTAAATTGCCATCTGGTAGTGCCTGGCTAATTTACTGCCCATGGAAAGAAAGAATTAGAATGAATAGCAATAGAAATGAGTGGTCAATATACACATGTTTGCTCCATTCAGATTTATTTCATTTACTTATTTCCTTTGTTTAGTTCATTTATTTACAGAAATCTCTACAGATTTATAAATGGGAATGCTGACATAGTGTGTATCACCAAACTCCTGGATGGGTGTGGAAGGGGTGTTATTCTTTGAGAAATGCACCTAATCCATGTTTTGGGTGTGGCATCAGCCAAGACCCTAGTGAAGGGTGGTAGAATGGCTATTGTCATCTAAGATATTCTGGAGTTCTTCAGAGGTGCTTGTTGTTGTTGTTCAGTCGTTCAGTCGTGTCCGACTCTTCATGACCTCATGGACCATAGCACGCCAGGCCTTCCTGTCCTCCACTGTCTCCCAGAGTTTACTCAAATTCATGTTCATTACATCGGTGATGCTATCTAACCATCTCATCCTCTGCCGTCCCCTTCTCCTTTTGCCTTCAGTCTTTCCCAGCATCAGGGTCTTTTCCAGTGAGTCCTCTCTTCGCATTAGGTGGCCAAAGTATTTGAGCTTCAGCTTCAGTATCTGTCCTTCCAATGAGCAGTCAGGGTTGATTTCCTTTAGCATTGACTGATTTGACCTCCTTGCAGTCCAAGGGACTCTCAAGAGTCTTCTCCAGCTCCACAGTTCGAAAGCATCAATTCTTCGGCGCGCAGCCTTCCTTATGGTCCAACTCTCACATCCATACATTACTACTGGGAAAACCATAGCTTTAATTATACGGACCTTTGTCGGCAAGGTGATGTCTCTGCTTTTTAATGTCCATATTAATAAAATATCCTATGCACGGTGATATTTTTTACTCCAAATACAATGGCCTGCCCAATAGCATTTTTGTCTTGCTTGATTAAGCATTAGCTTATTCAACACACTATTTTTCCCCAGATACCACACACATTTCCCTGGGAATAAATGACAAAAAATAAACCTGAGCTTGTATGGTGCTGAATGGCCCACCCTTTTCCTTCCTCATCATGTCACAGAGCTTAAACAAAGAATCCATTCAATTTCCATGCAGTGACCCACCAGGGATTCCCCTTAACAGGCTGTATTACTGGTCTCTGCTGCCAACCAAAATCAAAAGAATAACCTGGCAAATAGCTTATACCCCAGGGGACTTTGAAGAATGTTGTCAAATTACCTGCATTTCATATTTTTGAATGGTCGAATCCCTTGTCATATTGCAAACTGCTTTTGATGCTATTTTGCTCTCCTTTCTCAAATCCAGTTTCAAAAGCAGCCCGTGTTCACCATTCAAAATTAAAAAGAATTTTTTAAAAAATCACAGCTGGCCATGTCCAAACATTTAGGCCACAAGCAAACAATCCCTGCCCGCAGGGCACACATGCTCCCTTGCCATCCTGTTTTCGTGCTTCCTGAAACATGCCTCTCTAGCACAAAAATTTACAAAGAAAGGTAGATAGTTGATGGCTTTATTTATCTATTTATTTGCTGCAAAATAAAATATCAAGCAATATATATGTGGTAAATATCACCTAGATCGATAGCATCTATTTTACTTTTAATATCCCCCCCCAATAACAATAAACATTGAAAATGCCTGCTCTACACACACACACGTAGACACACAGACTGAGTGACATAATTCCATTACTACAATATTCCTTGTGGCCTTTAGAGACTGAACTTTTCTTCTTTTCGAGTGGCCTTCAGGTCCTTAATGCCTATCCTGCTTTAAAGGGTGGACCTTAGCAGATTTGGATATGGATCTGAGTTTGACCTTGACCTGTAGTTACCTGGTTGACTTCAAGGCTGGGAAATACTCCAGGTGGACAGATTTATCATACATCTCTGTTTAAAATTGTATCAAATCCTATAGCAATGTGCAATGCTCAAAGATGGGCAGGAAGTGAAGTTTCCTAAGAAATAAATGCATATAAAGTGAATTATATCTGCAAAGAGACATGGGTGTCAACAGCTACATTCATTGGAAGGATGAGTGCTAGCAAAGGACAAATTCTTTGCATTCCAAATCCATTGACAAAACATCTCAGCTTCAGTATGAAAAAGTCTAGCTGTTACAAGAGTAACAGTAAAGAATGCATGCTTTTTTTTCATTTCAGCAGCACCATCAACATGCAGAGTACTCTCCTTTAAGCATAGTAATCCCTCTGCAGTGATGCTTGAATGTGTTGAAGCCATTATGATATTCTATTTTTCAATGCAGCATTTATATGGCAAAGAAGAGTTAATGTGTAAAATGCACACAAATGCTTACTTGATAGGTAGGCAGATGGCAGACATAGAATACAAAGTGTGAAATATTGATTAACCTTTTTCCATATGTGAAATGCCAGAGAAAATGGATTTCCATTTCTAAAATTCGGAGTAGGAAAAAAAGTGATAGCATTCCCCATCAAATAATATCTTTGAGTGCAACAATAATTGAATATAACTGTCCAACGATACCCTTGCATAGTCATTGTTAAGCTTATTATTATTATTTAAACTTCTTAACCTTAACAGTCCACTTTAAAATATTTTTGTTCAATAAGCACTATATAAATATAAATTGTCTATGTTTTCTATTCCTTATAAACAATTATTATAAATAATATTGTGCAGTTGATTGAAAGAGATTATTCTCAGACTATAATAATAGGAGCTACAGATTGTTAGGTTACCCAATTTACTGGGTAATTGCCCAACCACAAACTCCCACCATGACTTTTGGAGAAACTCTCTGATTCCCACTATATTGAGGATAAAAGATGGAGATTTCAGGTGAGGGTTGAGGATAGAAGATGACAATTTAAAGATAAGTACCACTGGCTCATTAATTAATCAGCATGTATGGCACTTTCACATTCTGCTTCACGAAGTTTACAATTGAGAATCAGCACAGGACAAAAAGGGAGAAAGAACAAATGATTGTTTTTGACATCTGCTTACTGCCATGGAGATGGGAGAACAAAAGTAGAATCTGAAAGAGGAGTTTGATGTTACAGATCCTGAACTCAATGTAATGAAATTTGGACTGGGATGCTGATCCAGTTGAACAGTTTGATCAAAGGTATCCATCCTTCATCATTCTTCAAGCCCAGGAACTCTTTGCTGTTACTTAGCAGCTAACATTTGGTTTGTCAAGCACTTGGCTAAGTAATCCTTTGGAAGTGGACTGCTAGCAGTTCTCCATTATAGGGCTTTATAGCTTTGTGATATTGATGCCCGTGGCAAACAAATAGGTTGCCGTGTCTAAAAGCCAAAGCTGCTTGCCAATGCAGCACAATGGAGCTCGGCAGTGAAGAGGACAGTTGAAAACAGATTGCAAATTTGAATGTTAATTTGGCTCATTGATTTCCAGAGAAGCAAAACAATGCATTGGTGACCCCAAAACACAGCATCTGCAGCTGAGCAAAAACTCCATCCAATCTAATTCATTAAGGCAATACAGGATGTTGGAAAATTGTTGTGTTTCTATATTTTTTCTAATCAATCATGAAGATGCAATTTATAAGAATTTGTCTCCTGAGGGTAAGTGTTCTTTTACACACACATACACATACAGTATATGTGTGCATGTGTGTGTGTGTGTGTGTGTGTGTGAATGCATATCCTCGGGATTGGTGTGGTGTGGTGTGATTGGGTAGTGAAAGATAATACAGAATAATGTAATATATATGTACCTAAGTGACAAATGCTTGCAAATATTGAAGGCAAGGTGGAAAATGACAGATGTTCAGTTTATTATTATTAATATTATTATTTGATTTATTATAGCCGCCCAGTGCAAAAGACTCTGAGCGGTTTACAACATCAAATATACAATTTTTTAAATAAATTTTATTGAGTTTTAAAATACATATTAAAAGTTAAAGCAGAGAAAAGAAATAGAAATACAAAGTAAGAAAAAAGAAAAGGAAAAGTGAAGTCAAAAAATAATAAACAAAGGAAACATAGAAAATAGATGCCCTCCAATCTATCTTTGAACTTTAAATACAATAATTAACTTTAAATGTTAGTCCTTCATACAATACACAGAAACTTTTCTTTGTCATATACTCTTTAATTTCTATAATCCAATCTTCTGGTCTTCATATAGGTTTCACCTTTCTTGCTATCTTCCAATAATCCATCTTTAGCTTCCACTCCTTGAAGTGATAGTTAAATGTTCATTGCTGCATCATGTCTATGAAGGTTCTCAGTCATCCAGGTGGAATTGTCTGTAGCTTGAATCATGTCAACTGGATTTCTATTTTCTCAGTGGAAACGTTTCACTCCTTATCCAAGAAGCTTCTTCAGTCTGAGTAAAGTTTGTAAGGGAATCCTTAAATATGTTTCTATGGTGGCTGTGTGACCTTGCACCTGGGGCTAGGTCATGGTTATTTGAGATGTTTCTAAGTCCCTTTATCATCCAAAGGAGGATCGTTAAGATTACCTTGCTGTTGTTGAGATTGCGAAATGTTCTTAATCTTCCTAGGCACAGAAGACAAAGCAGGAAGGAAAATAGGGGAAAGATTGTGCCTGAGGCCCCCACCTCTATTCAAAGAAGGATTTTCCAAGTTGGCATAAATGGATTCCTTGACCCCTCTTTCAAACCACTTATCTTCCCTGTCTAAAATGTGAACTTTAATGTCCTCAAATGAGTGTCCTTTTTCCTTTAGATGAAGGTAAACTGCTGACTCTGGTCCTGTGGTGTTGCTCCTCCTGTGTTGGGCCATCCTCCTGTACAAATCCTCCTGTACATCCTCCTGTACTTGCTGCATCAGTTTGATATTTTTTATTCGCTCTTTCCATTTTTACATCTATATTTATATCTTCAATAAAGTCCAATTAGTATAACAAATAAAAGCCTTATTTACTTCTAATAAAATACAATATATTCTATTCATATTATGACTACATATTCCACTAATACATAACCTAACATATTACATAACATAATACATAATATACCAATTCTTATAGTATTCATACATACATATTCATACATAATATTGTAAAAATATGTCATCCTGTAATAACATTAATTCTAATTCCACCTCATCATCCCATTATCTTCTTATATATATATATCTCCATAAAAGAAAAATCCATCTGTAATTTCCACTCCTTGGGATAATGTCCATTTAAACTGAATACATAACCTAACACAATACATAACCTAATACATAATATACCAATTCTTATAATATTCATACATACATATTCATACATATAATTATAGAAATGTGTCATCTTATAAAAAATTGGTCTATAATATCAACTTCTATTTATGTTTATAATCTTATATCTTACATTAAAATATTGCATTTTTATGTGTTTATACAGTTTCTCATATCAACTTTGTTCCATATCCAATCCAAATCCATATTTTCATTAACCTTGTATCCCACATATCGTTTTCCTGTTTAGGTTATGCCAAGATCACAATATTCAACTTGTTTTGTACTATAGCTCATATGGGATAACAAAATATTTTTCTTAGCCTTTCCCAGTATTTCACAATGGTTATCAATTTGCACATTAAAATCTTCCTGTCTCAACTGCCACAATGTGTTTAAACCCAGATTGTAATGTATAACTTGTTTAAACAACGTCTATGAAGGTTCTCAGTCATCCAGGTGGAATTGTCTGTAGCTTGAATCATGTCAACTGGATTTCTATTTTCTTAGTAGAAACGTTTCGCTCCTTATCCAAGGAGCTTCTTCAGTCTGAGCAAAGTTGGTAAGGGAATCCCAAATATGTTCCCAGGTAGCTGTGTGACCCCACACCTGGGGCTAGGTCATGGCCATATTGAGATGTAATTTTTAAGTCCTTTTATCATCTAAAGGAGGGTCGTTAAAATCACCATGCTGCTGTTGAGCTTCTGAAATGGTCTTAATCTTCCTAGGCACAGAAGACAAAACGGGGAGGAAGATGGGGGAGAGTTTGTGCCTGAGGCCCCCACCTCTATTCAAGGAAGGATTTTCCAAGTTGGCATAAATGGATTCCTTGACCCCTCTCTCAAACCACCTATCTTCTCTGTCTAAACAGAGGTTGTGTTTAAACAACCCCCTCCTGTAGTGTATCGGAATCTTCTTCTGTACCAATGTATTTGAAATCCTCTCTTCTTGTTTCTCTGCTGCCTTAATTTCTGAAAGAGTTTCATTAAATTCTTTTTTTAAATCTCAAAGTACTGTTAAAAAAGCCATTTCTCATCCACCACCCTCTCCTTCAGGCTGCGTAGCCAATTGTTCTAGACAAAACAAAGTGCTTTCCCAGGGAAGGAGTGGTCAGCTGATCTGTTCTGTCTATTCAATAAAAAATAAGAAGATGAAAAATTCCAATAATCCCAAAGTTAAAGGAAGAAATAGTATTTCAAACAGTTTATAAGAAAAGGAAAGGATAAATGTCAACCAATATAAAAAAAATGAAACAAATTCATCAGTATTTAGTCCAATAAAATATATTTAAGAAATATAAAAAAAGAGTTTCTTGTACTTCCAAGTAAAGCAAAATCCACACTGAAAAATTAGAAAGGTAAAAAGAAAAAATGCAAATGTTTCACTATACTTCCATTATAAAATCCATCATGTTTCCACCATGATTATTATTATAGCAAAGAAAACACAAAATTTGCCAACATTTATATACAAAGTCCAAAGATAGATCTTAGATGATAAACAATTAATTCTAAAAAACTAAAAAAAAGTGATAATCTAAAAGTCGTCTTTAGCTCTAACTTACTTTTCCCTATGAGAGCATTGCTGTAAATCCAGTCGTCTCACTGTTCCTAGCCTCTCACTTTCTCCGCGGTGGAAAACAACAGAAAAAGCGGGGGGAAGCAATTCCAACGACCTTGTGATTAATCTTCCGATTCTCCCCTCTCCGGGGAAACATTCCAGTGATCTTATCTTGTCAATAGATCACTGCAAATAGGGAGAAGCAAGCCAGGTATTCAGCATTCTGAAATACTCTGACTTATCGAGCTGCCAGTCCGACTTGGAGTCAACGTCAAATATACAATTTAAAGCAATTTAAATCAGTTTCACCGTGCTGGTGCTGTGAATTCTCGTTGCACCAAAACTTTGTTCCAAGAAAGGCTGAAAATCATGTATTTGTATATATTTAAGCTGTTTTTGCATGACACACTGAACCACATTTTAGCCAAGGAAATCAAACACGGTTATGTTAATAATGGGAAGCATATTGTACGGACACAACTTTAATCTTAAATTTAAAGACCTGGTTCTGCTGCCTTGCCGCGCCTGGGATGGGAACGGGAACAGCTCCTCCTGGGGATGGCTGGTGCCATAGAGCCCTTTTAAATACAAGCTTATCGCCTCCTGGATTTTATAATTAATTTATTTGTATTTATATGATTATTGTGTGTACTATTTTTATCTATTTTAATTATTGTCTTTTTGTAAACCGCCCAGAGTCCCCTTCGGGGGAGATGGGGTGGTGATAGAAATAGAATGAATTAAATAAATAAAATCTCCTTTGTTGTCCCTAGCCTTTTTTTTTTTTTTTTTTTGTCCTTAAGGGGTAAAGCATTAGGGTAAACAGAGCAAGTAGTGAATTCTACCTCTTGAAATCTTGACCCTGACTACTCTACAACCCAGCCATCATCCCAACCAGATATCTTGAGATATGTTTTTAAAGCTGTACTTGTAATCATAAGGACTAGAATTGTGGAAATGTAGAAAGGAAACAAGATTTTCAGTGTGCTGAAGTATGTGCACATCCACTGTTCGCATAGTGCTTTTATACCGTGAGTGCTTTTATGTGTCATATACCATGACAGTGTGTCATGCCAACCTAGCAATTCGAAAGCATGCAAATGCAAGTAGATAAATGGGTACCACTTCGGTGGGAAGGTAACAGCGTTCCGCGAGCGTCATGCCGGCCACATGACCGTGGAAGCGTCTTCGGACAACGCTGGCTCTTCGGCTGACAAACGGAGATGAGCACCGACCCCTAGAGTCGGACACGACTGCACAAATGTGCGGGGGGAACCTTTACCTTTACCTTACCATGACAACTATATGATATTTCAACTGAGTATAATATTACAATCAAAACAACATCTCTATCAGTTGTATGCAATTCATTTGTGTGCGCTAACATGCAAATCTAAATAGAAACTCTGAATATTAAACAATTATTCTGTAATGGATCTGTTTCTCTAAAAACCTATCCAGTGTTCTTAATTTTAGCTGGATTCTTTCCACCAACTTCAATTGGAGCTGGTCAAAACTCAGAAAACAGAGCATCTGGTCAGCATCATCCAGGCCAGCATGTTGCGTATAAGTGCCAATGGTTTCCATCTGATCAGGAAGGCCAAATGCATTACAGTAGAAGGCTGGCAGCTTCAAAACTATTTTGGGCTCAGTAACAATTTGCCCCTGTGAAAAAAGGCAGATCTGTTTTCCCCCAGATAGAAGCTTGTGCTCTTTTGACACTTCAGGTGATGAGTCTTTTAGCCAAGTTTATTTACTGACAATGAGTAGTTCCTTTTCATGATGATTTTAATCCATACTATTTATACTACAGTAACTCTGCTTGTACAATATAGAATTTTTGATTTTGTGAGGAGATGAGTTGGTTGGATGCAGCTCTAAAAGGGCAGTTTCTATTTTGGGAAGTATTAGCAGGTCCTGCACCAGTCGGAGGGTGGATGATAGGGTCTCTGAGGTCACGTCCAGGCACATGGTTCTATAAAATGGAATAATAGAATATGAATTCCTGATCAGCATGTTTACAACCTATCTTGTATATGGCAATGCACTGTATTTGGAGCTAACCTTGAAAAGTTACAATTGGTGAAAAAAGTGGCAACTAGGCTGCTAACTATTGCAGGGATCACATGGTGCCTATACAGAAAGATCTATACTAGCTACCAGCTACGTGTCATGCATAGATTGTCATTGGCCTTTTAAGTTCTAAACAGTCTGACTCCCTGAGATAACATGGCATGGGGCCGGTTATTTGAGGGACTGCCTCTCCCCAATTATATCTGCCCGCCCCATCAGATCCAGCAGAAGAGGCATGCTACGGGTCCCGTCAACTAGAGAGCTACATTTGGCAGGTCCCAGGAGGCGGGCCTTCTCTGCCATGGTGCTTGCTTTATGGAATATCCTCCTCCCAAAGTGAGGCTGGCTCCATCATGGTTGATTTTCCGGAAGTCCCTCAAAATCTGGTTATGTCATCAGTCCTGAGGTGGCTCCATTGTTATTAACATCTGCTGTCCTCTCTTTGCCCTGTGTTTTTTTATTTTTTTTACAATACTTTTTTTATATATTAATTGTTTTTTAATCTTATTGTACACCACCCAGAGTCACTTTTTCAGATGGGCGGCCATATAAATTTGACAAATAAATAAATAGCACCACTGCAGTTATGAATCTGTCTAGGTCGTATATACAGAAGAGTTTATTCTGAAGACTCTTCAGACTCATCTATCTGATATGTAAACTTCTCCTGTTTTGCTCCCAGGCTACTTACATTTAATTCCTACTGTCTCAGCATTTAGAAGGTCTGTAAAAAAAAAACCCTCTTCCTCTACATCTTAATTGATTCTTAATTGATGTTCTGAACTTTTGTGGGATTTTTGTTTTTTTATTTTGTTAGCTGCCTTGAGTGCTCATCTGAACAAAAGAGTGGGGTACAAATAGAATGAATCAATACATTATAAAATAAAAGAATGAATAAAAAGGTAAAGGTTCCCCCCGCACATTTGTGCAGTCATGTCCGACTCTAGGGGCCAGTGCTCATCTCCGTTTGTTAGCCAAAGAGCCAACACTGTCCAAAGACGCTTCCACGGTCATGTGGCTGGCATGACACACGTGGAACGCTGTTACCTACCCACCGAAGTGGTACCTATTAATCTACTTGCATTTGCATGCTTTCGAATTGCTAGGTTGGCAAGAGCTGTGGCTAGTGCGGGAGCTCACTCTGTCATGCGGGGCTAGGGATTCAAACCTCCAAACTTGTGATCTTCCGATCAAGAAGCCTGGTGTCTTACCCGCTAAGCCACTGCGCCCCCAAAAGAATGAATAGGGGAAGGTAAACAGGTCCAAACAAGGGAAAGCTTGGTTTTCACTTCCAGCAGAGCTCTAAGGACCCCAGAAATACTTTCTAGGTTGGGAAAAGAATGCTGGAAAAGTTTTAAAAGAATGGTTCTTTTTGGAAGAGGATTCATGTGTTTAGAGTACCATTTAACCTGTTTCCAACTTGAGCAAAATCTACATACATACTGTAGCTGTAGGACAGTGTTTCTCAACCTTGGCAATTTTAAGAGCTGTGGGCTTCAACTCCCAGAATTTCCCAGCCAGCTATGCAATTGAATGATACAGAACGGGAGTATTCTGTTTAGGTTGTGAGGGGTACTCTGGCTCCTGAAAAACATTTCAGAGGGCTGAAAGCCAGATCGTGATACAGAAATGTGCAATGAACATGTGCATATTTGCACGTTTATGCTCAAAGCGCAGCATGCACCCTCATTTACTATGGGGGAAAAGATGTGGGTTTTTTTTTGTCTCACTTCCTCTTCATCTCGGATTTTAAGCAACCAAATTTTAAGCAACTAAAATTGTAGGTCAGCTCTGGTGATCTGCCAGAGTTTATACAATTCCAAATAGTTCAAATTTAGACAATTTAACAACAGCACTAATAATATTGAGCTCTTCCCAGAGAGTATGCCCATGATTACTTAAATTGTCTGGTGCCCAATTTTAATGTGAAAAAAAATGATTATTTTTATTGGAGAATCTGATAATGTTTTCTATCGCAGAGAATTCCAGGATCACCTCTAACCTGTTATTTGTATGGCACTTATGATTTGTGGTTTTGATGATTAGAAAAAAAAACTGGATAACAGAAAAAAGGGAACTTTTTAATCTTTTGTAACCAGAGAATAAGAGTTAATTTCATAATTGTACTAATATTTGCTGCAAAAGAAATAGGAAGCTTCTTCTATTTCTTTTTATTCTCTCTTTCTGCACTTTTTCTTTCTTTCTTTGCTTCTTTTACTCTTTGTTAGTTTGTGTTAGTATGTTCTTTGCAAAAATTTAAATAAAAATTTATTTTAAAAAACGATCTTTTATTTGTGTGGTGGGCATTTTTTTCCCCCTTTTGTGCTTGGATCTTACTTTAGAAATGGTAAATGGACTATCTGAAATGCTTGGCAAGAGTATCCCATGCTTTCATATTCCGTTTCAGACCATTCTACGTAAACAGTCATTCAGCAGTAGTAGCATTCAACACTGGGAACTTTGCTTGTTTGGGATATCCTATATGCATAAACAGACCAAAGCTGTAGAAAAAAACAAAAATAGCTAACCAAAGAGATTATGGTTCCATTAGTAGTTAATCCTCATTTTTCTTATTTCAAAACAGCTGTGTGTAGAGCCATATACCTCACTATTCCCATCACACAGTAGAGCAGTGTTTTTCAACCTTAGCAACTTTAAGATGGGTGGACTTCAACTCCCAGAATTCCCCAGCCAACATGGCTGGTTGGGGAATTCTGGGAGTTGAAGTCCGCCCGTCTTAAAGCTGTCAAGGTTGAGAAACACTGCAGTAGAGAGAAGAGAGCAGAAACTTCAATAGAAAAAGCATTCCCTCCTTATGCAGGAATCTGGTGTTAGAGCACTTCAACTCTGAAGCAAAACTTTCTCGCAGGCTACAGCTGTTTGGGGCTTGTTGCCATGAGTGTCTGCAGGAGCTTTGTGTTCCTGATAGGCTCATGAAAGCAACAGTGACATACCATAAGCACTGCCCCTTTCATACATAGACCTCATGATGCAAGTACAAAGGTGGTGGTGGTGGGAGTTGTGTTATGAGACTGTGATTCTGGTTTCATCATTCTGCTTCCCCCTGCCTTACCACTTCAAGCCACTATCCTGTTTGAACCTTGTATGATGGTTAGACAATGTGGCCAAACTCAACTCTTTTAAATTTCATTTAGTTTGCTTTAGTTCAGTTTCAGGAGTGAGACAAAATTCTTTGTATGAAAGACTAATGCTCTCCTGTTTTTCTTAGGAGAGTCCCTTCTGAGATGCTTCTGAAGGTTGTAAAATTCAAGACAGCTTCCATTGTAATTGGGTTACAATGAAAATGGGCTGTATTTGAATAAAAACAGGAACAAAACACATTTGTATATACTGCAAGAACAGTAGCTGAAGTAATTCACTTCAGATAAAGATGTTTTAACATTTCTTTTCTTTTTTAAAATGAGAATATCTTAAATTTGTTATGGATGCTTTATTAAATATGGCTTTTCTATTAAGAAAGGAATTTTCACAAAGTAACCTCAGTTTGTCTTGTATATGCTGTAGCAAGATCACACATGCAGCTATAAACATTTGAATTAGTCTGTTGACTAGTAGCAGTATAAGAAAGATATAAGAAAGGATGAATAATTAATGGATAAACAATTAATACCATAAAGATTCAGAAATAGTATATTTCTGAAATGAGCATTTAAGATAAATTTTAAAAATTAAATTTAAAAATAAACTGCTGCCATTTGATTTCTTGTTAATGCTGAAAATTCAGTGCAATTAAATTTCAAAATGCTGTACATGCTGATTATTTATGAAGCTGCTACTGAATGAGTTACGTCCAAACACAGAATATTAAATATATATTGTGAGTATTTTAGAGAGCTGTCCTCTATTCTGAAATATATTTTCAGCAGGACAAACACATGGCTGTACTCAGCAGATGTGTGACTAAACATTTGGCTCTTTCCCAAGAATATATATTCAACTTTAAATCAACTTTAAGTATATATTCACATTTAAATCAATGTAATTATATGTACTGTAGGACAGGCATTTCTCACTCACAATTTATCATATTGTAAGCCATCCTACAGCTCTTAAAAACTGCTTAAGCATAAGCTCTTCTCCCTGTCCAAACCTTCCCAATTAAAATGAAAAAGTTCAGGGTAGTCAATGAAATCCTATTAACTGGTTAAACTGGTGGGCCAAAAAAAGCCAAGATGTGCTTCAACAACTTTGCGTAGATACGGAATCAAACTGGCAAGACAACTTTCCAGATTAAAGGCCCTGTGTTTTATTCATACAAAAGTATCCAACGTGAGTTGAATCTCATTTAGTACTACATCAAGGACAGGAATGATGCGGCAATAAGGAAGACCATGAGAAGTATGATAAAAAAACAATGGCACATGAAGTAATATTGTGCATGTGTGTGTGCTGTGTCTGTGTGTAATTTTTTACAGCTTTATTTTTTGATTGCTGTATTTCTAATACTGCATATTATTTTCTGTAATTAATTTCATTGTATATCCATTCCATATATGATTAAACATGATTGCTCATGTTTACCTGACTCAGAACTGCATCATCTTACATTAAAATAGTTCACAGGAATTAGTACTCCATGTTTGGGAAGATATATTTTCCATGTACTCAGTTCATAGTAAATACCGATAGAGGTAAATAATTGGATAATCAAACTTATTCATAAGACTATTAACTTAATAGGATTGCCAATTTTTTCTGCCTTGACTTTTATGTCTATATTGGCTACATGAAAAAAAAAATTGCATAAAGTTTTTATCCATTCATTCCTTAGTTGGGAGATATAAGGATTGAAAATCTCTGATTGATATTGGAATAATCATGCAAATTTTAAACAAAGACACAGGGAAGTTGGAACCTTAGGCTCAAGTAGATGTGAAAGCAAATCACATTCGTTTGTTATAGAGTCATAGAAATATCAGCAAAAGTTGAACCCTTCCTGCATGTTCTGAATGCTGATGCAGGCTTTCTTCCCATTTCACAGTAGCTGCCTTGGAAAATGTGATTAATTACTACTATTGCCACTTTCTAAGTTAGGGAAGGTTGGTGGGTGGGTAGAAGGAATATTCCAATGCTTTTGATCATAGCCTCACTTACTAAAATCCCTATTTGAACCAGAATTTGACTTGTGATATTCTTGAGTATGAAGCACGTATTAAAAGGGTGGGAACAATTTGAAGGGGAAGAAGGGGAGCCAACCTAGTTAAATAATCCTCTCTGGGACACTTGAAAGGTCAAGCCTTTGGAAGATTAGAGTGAGTCTGGTACAGGATCCAACCTGTCATTGAGCTACAGAGGAATGCAGGGCAAATTGAAACCCAGTGATTTCTACATCCTTGCTCCTTCCATGATTAACCAGAGGTAGGACCAAACATAAAGGTAGGTAGGATAAAGCTGTCCAATTTGGCTCCTCTCTTTTCCTAATTTTTCCAGTCTCAAATTTGGTTCATCCTGATATGAGGAGGATCTTCTGCAGTTGAGTTCCTTCACTGCTAATAACCATAAGCAGACTCTTTTTCTGAAAGACCTTTGTCCTTCAGACTAACATGGCCTTTCTAAAGCTGATTCCCTTCTTGTGTGGGGGGCTTTACATTATCCTTTAAACAGCCAAATTATGCCAAAGAATTAACCCAGGGCATGCTGAAATATTGGCTTGTATCAAGAAATGAATCTGTCATATACAGTATATCATAGTGTCTTTCATACCTGAGAAGAAAAAACATACACATGTGGCTTGTTTCTGTAGTGGAAGGAAGTGATATCCTTGTTAGATTTGGCTTTTCCAGGAAACAGTTAGAGGTACATAGTTCCTGTCTTTTGAATCAGTTCAATATACAGGTTCTGGAGAGTTTTTAGCTCTTTCTATGCATATTTTGCTAAATACATTCTGACATAATAGTGAGTGACCCCTTTTTTGTTATGGTTTTATGATTTAAAAAGAATTTGAATCAGAAGATATTTTCTGCTAGCTGGAAACAAGAATTTGGATCACAAGAGTCTGTGGTGCCAGTCTGGCATTGCAAGGCATTCTAATTGTTTTTCTTAAGTATCGGCCGGGTTCAGAGTTCAATCTTTTGTCTGTTGTAGGACTGATAAGTGGGTTACCATGGTAAATAATTGTCCTGTTGTTGTTCAGTCGTTTAGTTGTGTCCTACTCTTTGTGACCTCATGGACCATAGCACGCCAGGCCTTCCTGTCCTCCACTGACCTATATGTAAAAAGGTATATATTAACATGTCCTTTGTGTTGTAAAATGTGCCTTGTTTCTTCTTTGTTCTCTGCTCTGCTGTTCTTTTGCCTCTGTAAATTATGCTGGGGCTATCTCTCCCTGTGAAGAGGAAAATTTTGTAGTAATGTTTTTTATTAATATATATAATGTTTGCTGAAAAAGTTTTTGTGTTTTTCTGGAATATTTTAAAACACCAACATTTTTTTTCAGTAACATCAGAGGTATTCTTTAGTTCCTGTCTGTTTGCTTTTTCTCCCTCTAACAATAGATGACATGGCCTGCAGTCATACTGTCTAGGCCTAATAAATTGGTGGCATGTCTATATGTGTGTAGCATTTGGCTAGCAAGCTATTTCTGACTTGTTACAGAAATGATGTAAGGGTAGTGAGGGGTCGTGGGTGCTCCCCTGAAATATTTCCCACTATTGTATTCGTTCCCCCAGTCATAGAATATTTGCATGTAATGTATAGAACAGGGTTTCCTAAACTGTGAGATGTACCTCCCTTGAGGAGGTGTAGACACAGTCCAGGGGAGGTGTGAAGAACCTTTTAATTGTACGTTGTTACAATAAATCCACATTTCCCAAAGTTTTATTGTATTGTTTTCGTTGTTCATTTGTGTTCATTTTGGTGTTTGGAGTTTTAGGGGAGGTGTGTACTTTACAATTACACTAAAGAGAAGTGTGATGGCAAAAAGTTTAAAAACCCTTGGTACAGAACAAAATTCTTGCTTCTCTAATTGTAATATTTGACATCCCTTCATATCCCCAAATTAATTCTTCTGGATTAATCTCGGCTCAGATGGTCACGGTTATTTAAGCCTGATGTAGACTGATAACTTTGTTTCTCTCTGTGTGTATATACGTGTTCAGCTAAATTAGATTAGCAGTGTCTAATAATTTGAATATTCAAGAAGGGTCATTCTCTATATAAAAGTTATCCCTTATGCATCACAATATTCCAATATGTATTCATATTATTTATACTGACAGGGGTCATTATGTGCCTGTCATTATTTATGGGCCCAAGTGTCGGTGACCGTATTGCCATAATTCCAAGCATTTTTGTCTCTAAGGCATTAATTCCTCTCTGTGCTGCCAGAAGCAGCCATCAATTTATATTGTGCATTGTAGAGAGAGGCATGAATGCCACTGATCCGAGCCTGATATACTGGCTTAAGCACTTACTGTAAAAGATTACATCACTAGAAGAGATAATAATTTCAAATGCTTAATGAAAAAATCAATATATCGCTGAAACACCTCAAACAAGTAGAATATACAGTTTGTACCACAACTGCAGAAATGGCCTGACTTGGAGTGTTCCCCCACCCATCCTTAAAAAGAGATTTAGCTGGCCAATTTCCTTAATGGTATCAAGATATAAAAAGTCTCACAATGCTGCTAATAAAGTGCTTGAGGTAATGATAGCTGCTCCATTAACTGGCCAATACCAAGAAGGACAAGAGACACTTTTTCTAGCATTGTCAATGGGAAGGACTTAATTTATCTTCTTCCATGTAAAAAAAAAGAAAAATCTATAATCTACAGTGGATAAATAATGGTGATACAATTGTTGTACATAGCCAGAAGAAATGTGATTTCGTTCCTTTACCAGGAAGTCATCAAAGCAAAGTTGTTGAGCATTACAGATCAATATGGATTGATGTATTGTCGAAGGCTTTCACGGCCGGAGTTCAATGGCTGTTGTGGGTCTTCCGGGCTGTGTGGCCGTGTTCTGGAAGTTGTGGTTGTGGAACCACAACTTCCAGAACATGGCCACACAGCCCGGAAGACCCACAACAGCCAATATGGATTGGTTTATTTATTTGTTTGTTTAATCATCAGACAATAAATAAATCAAATGTATATTGATTTAAATCTGAACATCTACATGCTTCCCTATGTATTCAGTGCAAATTGCAACAAAAACAAAAGTATGTCCTATAAATTCTTCATCATCATCATCATCATCATCATCATCTACTGGACTGGAGAGTTGCAAGAGACCATACAGAGATGCTGGAAGGCACACAACCCAGTTTTCTTGGCATGTTTTTGTGGGAGCTACGGAAGGACAAACTACTCCCATTTCTACCACTCCAAGACTACTTTTTGCTCCTACTCCTGTCTTTCCAAATGGGCTGATTATAGAAAGGAGTTTTGTTTGTTTCAGCATAAATATTAGCTTGCTTTTTCCTTACATGAACTGTCATGGGAGGTCACTATTTTATAGCCACACCTAGCCAGCCCAGGGGTATTTGTATTCAGTGGCAGAGCAATAAGATCACTGGCAAAGGAGAATGACTTGAACATCTGATTAGCAGTGAAATAAGGAATTTTCTATCGGGTCTTCAGTTCTCTGTGGCCATTTATGTCTCTGGGGTCTCTAGTTGTTTAGGACTGATAGTATATTCTCAAGACATTGTTTTCTGCAGATACTGTATGTATATTGCCAATGAGGAAAAGGTATGCTGTCAAGCAATAGGAAAGTATTTCGTCTCACATGTGATCCAAGAAGCTGACATTGCTTCCCACTGTTTCATGCCTATAGCAATCATAGCTGCTGTATTGCTGGAGGTCTCTGTCACCTTTCCATTGTCTAATTTCTTTTAAAATTGTACTTATCTTTGGCTCCTACTTCATCCTCTGGCACGGAATTCCAGTCAGCTAATTTTCTTCTGTGTTTCTTTGGAGCCTTTCCAATTGGTTTATTCATCATGTGTTTAACTATAACCATGTCTTATCTTAATTTTCAAGGATGCCCCAGAGCTTTGCTAAATGAAAGGCTTTAATTGGTTAATGTTAGTGCACAGCACTCCTTTACTGCTGGCTGACTTGCCTAGAAAGGGGTGGTGGGAGGGAGGAAGACAACCCAATAAAATCAAATCCAGCCACTTAAAATTGGAAGGGCTGCACTTACAGTATCTAGGCACAGTGGAAATGCCTTTTATAGATCCCCATAATCACTGAATTGTTTGAAATGGCCAAAACCTTCATGCTTCAGTAAGACTCTAACTCAGATTTACTAATTTTATTACAAATATAAAATGGTAGCCATCTGGTTTCTTATTCCAAAGTTCAATTTTATCCAGATTCAGCAGATTTGCTAAAAGTCTGCTGGCTCTGAAGTACATCAGTTGTGTCATCAATGTACATCAAGGCCTATATCTGAATCATTTATTTATTTATTTATTTATTTATTTACTTACTTACTTACTTACTTACTTACTTACTTACTTACTTTATCCCCGCCCATCTCCCCGAATAGGGGACTCTGGGCGGTTTACAGAATATTGAAATTTAAAAACTATACAAAAATTACTATAAAACAATAAATAGAGGGAATAAATAAAATCCAAAGATGGTTAGGAGCCACAATCCAGATCAAGGCACTATGGGGCCAGCCACCTCCAAGAGGCACTACCCCCTCCATCGTCCCAGTCAAGGCAACAGAGCCAGGTCTTAAGAGACTTCCAGAAGGTCAGGAGTGAGGGGGGCAGCCTCACCTCCGGGGGCAAGATGTTCCATAATGCGGGCACTATTGCAGAGAAGGCACGCCTCCTGGACCCTGCTAGGTGAAATTCTCTCGTTGAAGGGGTCTGAAGCATGCCCTCTCTGCATGAACGGGTGGGGCGGGTCGATGTTATCGGGATGAGACGGTCCCTCAGATACCCTGGCCCCATGCCATGTAGGGCTTTAAAGGTGATCACCAACACCTTGAATTGGACCCGGAAGCAAACTGGAACCCAATGCAGCTCGCACAGCAGAGCTGTCACATGTGCTGATCTTATAGCACCCGTAACTGCCCGCGCTGCTGCATTCTGAACCAGCTGAAGCTTCCGGATACTCTTCAAGGGTAGCCCCATGTAGAGCGCATTACAATAATCTATATGGGAGATGACAAGGGCGTGAGTGACTGTTCGGAGGGCATCCCGGGCCAGGAAATTTATACTTGGATTCTTATTCTTTATTCAGTCCTAAACATGCACACTGCAAGAATATCCAAGGTTCAAACTTGTTACAACCAGTGTGGTATGGAGTGATGGTGAGGAGTTCAATCTATGCTGGATCATACAAATAGGGGTACAGTGTGCTTCAGTGGAAAATATGTCCCGATTGAATGAAGTACAGCGTGCAAGTTGCAGTTTCCATCCCCTGGTTTCCATAACATATTCTAGCCCATTAAAATCCAAATTTGATTGTCTTCTGACAATGGCAGTCAATGGGTATTCAGAATTCAACCCATATGTGGTAGACATGTATAAAAACTCAAAAGTCCTGGAAAGAAATGCACAGTACAATTCAGAGAATTTTAGAAATCAAATTTGAAATGAAACCACAGGTTCTTTTTAGCTAGGCATAATTCTAAGATATATTACCAAGCTGTCAGGGGGAAAGAGCCAGGAACCATGCTGAGACGATATCTTCAACTCTAGTTTCTTTATTGCTCTTACCATACAAACAGAATCTTGCCAGACTAAACCTATCCTAACCTAAGGGTAAATACTCCATGGACTCTAGGGCGGGGCTACTCTAACTTTCTTTGTCTACCTGCCAAGGCTCTCAAGGCTGTGAGAGTGTTTATCTCCTTGGAATGCGATCCCTCCTTCCTCAACTCCGAAATCCATCACACAAGCAAACAAAAAATCACAATTTACTAACATACATGTTCATGACTGCAACGCTAAATCTACCACAACACCAGAAAAAAGATACATTACTGACAATATCAGACTGGGAACTTAAACTTGGAGAATATTCAGTCATGGCAAAATTAACACCACATAATCACAACAGAAAGCAACTGCAGTAACTTCTTCGTTAACTTACTGATACTGTACCTCTGCATCCATTTTTTCCCCTTTACTTTTTTTCTGTTTTTTCATTTAAAAATTATTATTAAAAAATGGAGGACAGGAAGGCCTGGCGTGCTATTGTCCATGAGGTCACAAAGAGTTCGACACGACTAAACGACTGAACAACAAATAATTAAAAAAAAACCCTACATGATCCTTTCCCTTTCCACCTTCCCCTATTGTGACATTCTTGATTTTAAATACCAATGCAATGAAATGTCTTTGTCCTTTCACTGAGCTATGTACAATGTAGAGTTACTACTGCAATATTTAATATGGTCTTGTATAGTATTACTTATGAATTACTCTTGAACTATCAGGAACTTGCCAGAAATATGATGGGAATTTCTGACTACCAGTCTGTTTGCATTACATTTCTGTTCTCTAGGGAATTATTCTAAATGCAGAATGTTATTTTTTCATTCCACTATAGAAAATGATCTACACCAGAAAATGTATCTGAAAGTGAAAAAGCAAGCTATTCTGACTTCTTTGAAATGCTTGCTGTTCCAACAGCTTGGGGAGGGATGTGATTGTGATATATAGACTTGTAGCTATTCTTGCTGCTATTCACGAAAATAAATCTGTCAGAATATTATAGGTATCCACTTTCACACATCACAACATTGGGGGTAAGCATAGCAAAATCTGAACTGTGATTTAGAAGTTCAAAGTAGGTAAAAGAAAGGGACAGATAAGAGATATGGAGAATTGACTAGACATCTATCATTTAAGTCAAATAGTCTGAACTGAAACTACATGGAACCAGGCATCTCATAGGAACTAACATGAGAACTTGAAATGGAGTATTCTAGATGTTGTTTCTTGGTCTTGCCTCAATAAATGTTAGCACCTGACCAATACCTTGCCTGGACATGGAAGCTAAACAAGGTTAGGCCTGGTTATATTTGGTTAGACGACCATCAAGACTTTAGGCTAGACTGGGATGTCAACATCCCAGAAGAAGGCAGGACAAACCAGTTCTGAAGTGTTGCCAGATAAGTATTTGTAGGAATGTCGTCACCACAAATCAAGTTGACTAAAAAGTATAGCTCCCTTTTTATTTCATTCTTGGTGTTAGTAATTTGTTGAGACTGTAGAAGAGATCTAGCACAGATGGGTATATGTCCTGAAATGAAGCCTGCTAAGGCACTGGATAAAGGCAATGTGATGATTCTGTACTATTTCCTCTCATCCCTGGAGCAAATATCAGCTGGAAGGGTGACTGCAAGATAGCATGGAGGATATGATTCAGGCATCTTCTTCATGAAGCTAGTTCCAAACTGGATTAAGAACCCTGCATTTCCTCCTTTTTTAGAAAATGCAATCAGCAGTTTTGCAGAATAGCATGTAATGCAGAGCTTTCCAAACTCTGTGTCGGGACACATTAGTGTGTCGGCTGCAGTGTCTGGGTGTGTTGCGGCTGCTGCTGCCTCCAAACCTGCTGTGATTCCGCACAGGTCCTAGTGCCTGCCTTGTGCCCTGCTGTAAGAGTGTGTCGCGAAATGATGTGTCTAAAAAGTGTGTCACCAACATGAAAAGTTTGGAAAGCTCTGATGTAATGTGACATGCTGGGGGTAATATCTCTTTGTCTTAAGGTAAAGCCCAAATACACATGGATAGCTCAGCCCTAAATGGCATGTCTGAAGCCAGGAGCTTGTTTTATGTCTTTTAGTCCACTCTTTTGTAAGTTCTTTTGCAAGTTCAGTGACAGCATGTGGGGAACGAAAGGCAAGCTTGCTAGAAACATGATGGAGAGTACGGCTAGTGAGTGTGCCTTCCGGTCAGAGACATGGGATTGTGTGAAATTTGAATGGATGCTGAATTTTAGCATTCTGCTGAATGCTGGACTTATTCAGCACCCTCCCAGGGATATGTTAAGGGCCAATACATGGCACATGTACAGTACATGTTTCCATATGTGGCAATATCAACATGCCAGTAGCTTTTATGAGACTCAGCCAATTGTGCTCTTCCTCTTCTCCTTTCTATTTTTAGATAAAGGATTTTTTTTAAAGAATGAAACTATCAAATTCATTGCAGTGACAGATGGGTCACACCCAGCTGTGTTTTAAATGCTAAACAAAGACCACAGGAGAACCAACTGAGATCCCACCTGCTGAGGTAATGCAAATGCTAGCTTAGACATTGTGGCTGGAATCCTAAAAAAGAAAATTACATGATTAGTTTTCTGAGCAGCAAAGCAAGATAGAGAAAAATCCACATTCTTTCATATCCTTTTATACCTGAAATGCTCTGGTATGGTCGTTCCTGTAGCAATGCCACATAGTATTTCTTCTAGTTGTATCCTGCTTTTCCTGAACAAAGTCTGAAATGGAACCTTAAAATGGACATGTCATGGATTAAACCTGGAATGTTATAGATAAAATCTTATGCACTATCACAAGCTTTGGTATATTGTGTTTATCTACTCTGAAATAAGATTTTCTAATATAGTCTATTGGGGATACTAGAGACTAAACCCAGGACCTTGGCATATCACCTAGTTATTTGAGACTTCCCTAGTCATAATATTTGAGATTGTCTTGTAGCATTGTTTGTAATTTTAAGTCAGTATTATCTCCTTAGTTGTAACTTAATGGTTATATTTTAAATACAGGTAGTCCTCGTTTAGTGCCCACAATTGGGACTGGCAACTCAGTCATTAAGTGAAGCAGTCACTAGTGAAACATCACCATTTTACGATCATACTTCAGCTTTTCTTTGCTTTACAGACTTTACGAAGGTCATAAATGCAAGGACTGGTCGCAAAGTTACTTTTCATCACCATCGTAACTACAAACAGTCTCTGTACAAGGCAGTTGCTAAACGAGGACTACCTGTAAAACCTTTAGTTTATCAAGTGTATGAATTTTAGCATTTTACTTTGAAGATGTGATTGAACAGTTCTTTTTTGCTACTTTGAATGTGTACCCATCCTGATTTCAATGACTGCATTCGAATCTGAACCAAACACGAACCAAACACAGGTTCAACAACCTTGCTTTTGAGAGGTTGTCATTGTATGATGACAGCTTTCCTACAAAGAACCACCCTTACTAAATTGTTGCCCACTGGATGGAATAACATTTGAATCTCTAATTTCAGGTAGAGATTTTACTTCTCAAATCATGAATCATTTTACAAGACTGTGCTATTGCTTAAGCCATAATAAATTTATCTTGTCTTAATTTTAAATATTTATAACATGAGAACACCTGCTAGTTATTAAAATCATAACTTTATATATAGTCTCTTTAGTTTTAGAATGTAGTTTGCTTGAAATTCTTTTGTTGGATATTTTCTGACCAAACTGGAAAGAATGTATGAATGAATGAATTCTGATTCATACACACACACACATGGTTTGCTTTGTGAGGTTTTTCGCTCATCAGACAACTTTGTTGTTGTTGCTGTTGTTAATCTGCTTTTTAAAATAGGAAGAGTTAGCACACCAGCATTTTCTTTTCTTATTTATTTTTATGGGTTTATTTTTATTAATTATTCAAGCATTAATTATTCAAGTATCCTGCTCTTCTGGTGCATGTGTATTGAACTGCTAACATGCGAAATCAATCATACAATAAAATAAAATATTGAATAAAAATAATGACAGTTGGAACCAATAAATAATTGTTGATTTGGAGTTTCTATTTTATATACTTTTAAAAAATGCCTTGACTAAACAGGAAGGCTTTGCATACATGTTCCTGAAGCCAAGAATTTTACAGGTTTGCAAAATATCCCTAAATAACTTAGGTGGAAGATGTTTTTCCTCATTCATAGAATAGTAACATGGAACATAATTACATGTATCATGTGTTTGGACACAGGTAAGCTAGCATTGCATGTTTGCCTGAAAAATATAAAGGGATATCTTTGTCTAACAAAGTTCGTACAAAAGGATTGCTTCCCTAAATTAGGGACAGGAAGCAATATTCTGTCTTTAGTTTAAAAATGCTTCATCTCATTCTCTGCAAATGCATTAAGAAGTGGTTCAATATGGGTATATATATGTATATTTGTCATCATATTTATACATTTATACAAACATGCATTTTTTTTCCTGTTCTACCCTGGGCTGAGGTGAACAGCCCAAATTATCTCTTGACATTAAATAAAGAGCGATCCTTTAAATGCTCATTATTCTGAGGCAGTCCAAAAATGCAGGTCTGTAGTTCCGGGAAAGAAATGGCGAACTAAAGATGGCTCTGCGAAAAGCGGAGCCAATGACCACGGCGGAATGAAGAGCCGGTGAGTAGACCAGCTTTTCATAATTCCTCTCTGGACAAGGAGAGGACTTGAGATCACCCACAAGTGCTCCAGACAGTTGCTACCCACTAGGAGACCAGAAGTTAATGTCTCTGGCGGGTTTAGAGCTCTGGGAGATGAGGAAATAGCCATCTTGCTCAAACCATGGTCAGCACCTTTAAAAGGACACTGGATTCACATACTTCCTTTTCTAATTACTTGCAGAAATTGCTTGTTAATTGCTTTTCAGCTATTAGGAACCTTTGGATCAACAAGTTTTACAGCACCGGGTGAATTTCCTTCAATCCTTAGCGAAAGAAGTTTTAAATACAAGTTTTTTTTTCTGGAATAAACAGCAAAAGGGCATTTAAAATTTTGATTTTAGAGAGTTACAAATGGACTAAGGATCCATATAAATTTGAAATAAGGTTTTGGAATTAATTATAAAGAATCGTTCCGGTGGGAAAATGTTTTTGTTTTGAATTATTTAAAAAAAAACATAAGATAAGACTTTAAAAATTGGACACTAGAGAGAACTAGACGGAACTAAAGATTACAATTAAAGGGGAAGAACTTTCAAACTTGACTTAGTAATACAGAATGAGGGAAAATATTTTAACATTGAACGTATTTTTGAACAATGGATCCAGAAGTTAATTTTAAGAGTGTCTGCCTCTATAGATAGACTGTGTTTAAAATATGCTATGGAAGAGGAACAAGTATTACCTGACATGAGTGAGACTGATTTGAAAGAGGATTTAAAAATGAGAGGTTACAAGAATGACATGAAAAAAGATGTTACAACAGACATACAAAAGAAACTAGTCGATGTCTTAATAATTAAAAAGGATATACAAATAACAAACCAATAGAGTGACCTGGATGATTTTCCTATATTGGATTTACAAAAGAGGCTTGTTAAAGCTTTGAAGAATTTTGTCACAAGGGACAAAGAATAAATGAAAAGAAATCAAGTTCTAGGACATTATTTGAATGGTCTAAAGATCAAGCTTGTTTGAAGTAAAAGGAAGGAATATTTATTTATTTATAATTCAAATTTATCACCGCCCATCTCTGGGGGACTCTGGGCGGTTTACAAAATATCAACAATTAAAACCTATAAAAATATAAAGTTGGTTTATTTGATCAAGGTTAAAATAGATATGTTGTTATTTCTGGTAACCCTTAATGGACTTTTGCTGACACCAGGATTGAAATAATGAGGTTTTATGGATTTGTTTATAGATAAGAGATGGGATATGGGAAGAAGAGATCATTTGTTGTATTTTAAGAGAAGGTGATAAGTTACTAAAATTGTTTATACTTGTTATGAAGGGGGAAGTCATTTCTTTATGTATGTATTTCTTTTCTTTTTCTTTACTATCTTATTTTTTCTTTCTTTTCTATTTTTCTTTCTCTTTTTTCTCTTTTTTCTAGTTTTTATTATTGTAATTGTAATCTTTAATAAAATTACTGTTAAAAATTACAGGTCTGTACAGCATATCCTGAAAACAGATGCAAGGAAATGAAAAATATGTACACAATGAAAAGTCAAGCAGATTCTCCCCACCACCCAGAAGAGAAATCATATTGATAATGCTTTTTTGCTGTCCTGCCATTAAGACACTCTGGTAATCCAAACTATTAAATAAACAAACAAGTGGACAAACATTCTCCAGGCATTTTGAGACTCTGCTGTTGATACTCTTAAGGTAGAATGCATTGACAGGTGGTGTGACTTTCAAAACTAGCTTTTTGTTTACTCATTTGGTGTAGAGATCCACCCCCCTCTTTTTATGAGCAGAGCAGTATAAAATCCAACTGCAGCAGTTTGGATAGGCAGAGAGTTATTTATTGTTTTAAGGACTGCACTATAATTAAAAGTTTCCTTTCTGAGGGTCCTACTTGCTTTACCTCATCTTATTGATCACTGGAAAAGGGGAAATAAATACCCATTTCCTCCCTAGTATAAGTTAATTGCTTCAGTATCTGGGTTTTTTTATTTGAAATGGGAGAAAAGGATGCTTTGATTATGGGTTCCCTTACATTTTCCTTTTTTTATTATGAGATAGGTATATAAGGAAACAAGCAATTCTCACATTTTTCAAGAGAAAATAATTCAAGAGACAGTTCAGGGTTATTCAGAGATAATTTCCAGCTGCTATCAACAAGAAGCAATAACATGGGCTTATGCCTTCAAACATGAAGTTTTTATTAAACTTGTGAAAGATCAGGGCATCTATAGCAAGCCAAGATTTTGCCAAAATGATAAAATTTGCATTGTGATGTCACAACACAAATTTTGCCCCTTACATACTTGCATTTAATGTCATGATGCAAGTTCATGAATATAGAATTTATTTATTTTTATTTATTGTGGTATTTATACCCCGCCTATCCCCTCCCTAATGGAGGACTCTAGGCGGCTTACAAGCATATATATACATTAATTATACAATTTTTACAAATTACAATTTTCACCGCGCGTGAAGGGAGGGGGTAAGGGAACCGACTCTTCCAGGCTCTGGACTACAATTCCCAGGATGCCTTGAGCCGGCTGCTGACGTCCTGTAGCTGTTGCATCCGGGTCCGTCGTCACCGCCGCCATTCGATCTTCCTCCGATCCTTTCCACCGGTGGTGCTGACTTCCCGACAGGACGCCAGCAAATTAGCCCACTTAAGGTGGTACCCATTTATCTACTTGCAAAGCTTTTGAACTGTTGGGTTGACAGGAGCTGGGACTAGCAACGAGAGCTCACCTCATTGCACGGGGTTCGAACTGCAGACCTTCTGATCTGCAGCCTACAGCTCAGCAGTTTAACCTGTTGAGCCACCGTGTCCCATTTGCTTCTTGACATCATGAAATACATTTTGTAATTTGCTCCCCTCTGAAAACCTATGCAAAAGAGCATAGGTAAAGGCATATAAATGTAGGATCCTGGCCATAGGGAAAGCATTGCTGGGTCATATAGAGCAAACATGGAAGGTCATTGTGGTTTGCGCATGTGCTGAGTTGCCGTGCCATATTTCTCTCTTGTTCCCACTATCAACTTTAAGTCTACTTTGTATTGTCGAAGGCTTTCATGGCCGGAGTTCGATGGCTGTTGTGGGTCTTCCGGGCTGTGTGGCCGTGTTCTGGAAGTTGTGGTTCCTAACGTTTCGCCAGCATCTGTGGCCAGCATCTTCAGAGGGCAGGAACACAGACAGAAGGCTCTTTCTGTGCTCCTGCCCTCTGAAGATGCTGGCCACAGATGCTGGCAAAATGTTAGGAACCACAACTTCCAGAACATGGCCACACAGCCCGGAAGACCCACAACAACCATTTAAGTCTACTGTTTGGCTGTTTGCCAAGACAATTTAGGAGAGGATGGCAGGTGGGGAGTCATCCCTGCATATAATCAGTTGTTTGAAAGGTGATGCAGATCATGACTGTGATGGGGAAATAGGTTTGAAGTCTTAGTCACTCCTATATGCAAACTTTCCATCACAAATATGTTCCCCAAAGTCTTCCAATAATTTGAGGAAGATGGTACATATAATAAGTGACTTTGGGTTACTCACTCTCTTTTAGCCAACTTACCTTAAGGCTGTTGTGGAGAAAATTAGAAGGCCACCATGAAATGTCACTCGGAAGGAAGGAAGGAAGGAAGGAAGGAAGGAAGGAAGGAAGGAAGGAAGGAAGGAAGGAAGGAAGGAAGGAGAAAGAACTATAATGCTGAGGTCAGTGACACAACCTCAGTGACACTTTTGTAATAAGTGGCTAAAGGGTTCCTTGCTTTTCTTACTCTTAGTATTATGTAAAATCATGGATATGTTATTTAACTTATCATACTTCCGACACATTATACTTCAACCTAACTCTCTGGAAAAGGTTCCAATGCTGGGAGGGTGGAACCAAAGAGAAAAAGAGGATGACCAGCAACACTGTGGATGGTTTCAGTTACAGTGGCAATGAGTACACCATTGGAAGATCTGAAGGACCAGGTTAGGGTCAGATCATCATGGAGAAAAATCTAGTTTTTGACTTTAGCTTCAAAAATGGTAACATTAATCCATGATAACTAATCTACCAATCAAATCTAATCAAATCTACCAATCAAATCTAATGTTCACCCCAATAATAAACACTTTGAGAACTTATTCAGGAAGGAAGGAAGGAAGGAAGGAAGGAAGGAAGGAAGGAAGGAAGGAAGGAAGGAAGGAAGGAAGGAAGGAAGGAAGGAAGGCAGGCAGGCAGGCAGGCAGGCAGGCAGGCAGGCACCATGAACTACTAGAGATAGGATGTGAATCTAACAAATACATAAACATGGAGTTGATCAGTTCCTTCTTCTATACTAGTTGTCATGAAGGTGTGTGAATGGGAAACATTGTGTAAAATGTACCAGTGGTATGTATATGAATGCTGAAGTACACATTACACACAATCTAGTAACCCTTAGTTCATCGGAGAATGGCAGAGGCCAGAGTATTCGTAAACAAAACAGCAAGTGAGTAAATATGACATGCCAGAATCAGTGAATGCTTTTACTTTTCTTTCCTTCTTATTGGAAATACTTTTACCTGCAAACACATGATTGATTTATATGATTTAATGTATAACCCACCTTAACTACTCAAGATGGCTAGCAAAGGGAGAGAGACAGAGACAGAGACAGAGACAGAGACAGAGACAGAGACAGAGACAGAGAGAGAGAGAGAGAGAGAGAGAGAGAGAGAGAGAACTGGTTTAGGAATAAATTATTTTAACAACTTTCTGTAAGCAATATCCCTCTCATTTTATTTTAAATAGACCCATCCACCTGAAATACATACAGCTAGGCATAATATTAACACTTCTCTACATGTCTGTTTCTTCACGGCCCTTTTTGCATTCTAGGAATTTTGTTCCTCCAAATGTATTCCTCGCTGAATGTAATTTACACATGTAACCTTATCTTATAGCATTATGTAAACCTCATTTTATTTTAACTGATCTCATCTGTCTTTTTTGAATAAAAAAATAAACATTTCATTAGCAAGACTGAGAAACTGTATAACTTTTTTGGAGCAGATTCTCATTATAAGGTTTCCCACAAACTGAAGCATATTGACAACACTGTAGGCTCTTCATAGGAGCAATTATATACTAGTCTCCCCCTTTTTTTCCCACAGAAATCTTAAGCCTTCTTGACAATGCTTCCTTTCTTTTAATTAGAGAAAGCAGTGACAAAAGATAGATTTATTTTCTGGAGAAAAAAATAATTTTATTTTTTTAGTGAAGGTTGTTGATGTGGCAAAATCTAATATGGATTATATCTGATGGCTGCACTTGCTGAACAGATGATAAAACATAGGGTGTTTTCAGCTGAATAACCATTTCCCAAATGTTTGCCTTATTACATTATTAATTAAACTAAATTCTTTGATTATACTATTTCCTTTTCTCTGATCAGTGAATTTTCAACCAGGTATTTTCAACATAGAGATCAATGTTACTTTCAACAAGTAGATAGAGAAACAGACTAAGACTAGAGTGCTGTACACATTTATTTGAGGGTAAGGGCCATTAACATAGTGGGATTGACTTCTACATACTCATGCATAGAACTGTACTCAATGTGCTGCCATTTAAGAAATTTGTTGTATATTTTGTATATAAATATATTTTATTTATTTATTTTTGTGCATTCGAGGCAGTTTGTGACTCCTGGCGACTGCGTGGATGAGTTCCTGCAGCTTTCTTGGCAAGGTTTTTTGGAAGTGGTTTGCCTTCTTCCTAGGGCTGAAAGACAGTGACTGGCCCAAGGTCACCCAGCTGGCTTTGTGCCTTAAGGTGGGTCTAGAACTCACGGTCTCCCAGTTTCTAGCCTGATGCCTTAACCACTACACCAAACTGGCTCTCTAATTTATACTAATATACATTAAGGTAAAGAGCCAGCGTTGTCCGAAGACGCTTCCACAGTCATGTGGCTGCATGACGCGCGCAGAATGCTGTTACCTACCCACCGAAGTGGTACCTATTAATCTACTTGCATTTGCATGCTTTCGAATTGCTAGGTTGGCAAGAGCTGGGGCTAGTGCGGGAGCTCACTCCGTCACGCGGTGCTAGGGATTCGAACCTCCGAACTTGCGATCTTCCGATCAACAAGCCTGGCGTCTTACCCACTGATCCACCACGGCCCCGACTAATATACATTAAAACTATATTAAAGCAACATATATGCTTTGGTATACTATTTTATACCAAATAAAATAGCTTCTTTTTTATGTATCTATTTGATTATTACCTTTTTAAGTTGTTCTGGTCTATGACCATAATAAACTTAATTAAACTAAATGTAAACTCTGTAGACCAGTACAGCTCCCAGTTAGTGATTACATTTAATAATGTGACAGATTGCTGTAAATATTTGTAATAATAATAATGATTATATTTGTGTAATTGTAATTGTAATAGATGATTTCTTCCAGGTTGTAACACAGGGTGTTTTTTTAAAACGCAATGGTGCAATGCTTGATGCGTCTTACCTTGAATAAGTACAGCTTTATATTTTTCAATCAAATATGGAACAATAATGTTGACAAGATTTTAATCTGTAAAAAAACCAAACTCATTTATTTTAGTAACCTACATAAGGTGGTAAAAAGACAGCAGTAATTTATACTGGGTTTTTCATATGAATGGAGATAATTTAATACAATAAATAGTGCTGTTCTAATTGGTCACTTCGCAATTTTTAAAATATGCAATGCAGGAATTCCTTCATCTGCATCACTATGAAGTTGAACTTGTTTACTGGCAAGTAGTGTTATTTACTGCATGAATACAATTAATACTGTGGTCTTCAAAAATTTCCACCCTATTTTTGAGAAGAACACGTGGAAGATGGTGAGGATATTTCACTGGCTTTCTTGGAGGAGCTACAAATTGGCATAAACCAGTGTTTTTCAAACTTGGCAACTTTGTGTGGACTTCAACTTCCAGAATTCTCCAGCGAGCATTCTAGCTGGGGAATTCTGGGAGTTGAAGTCCACACTTATTAAAGTTGCCAAGTTTGAAAAACATTGGCATAGACAGGAGCACTTTTTTTTGCATTCCAGGGTATGTGGCAAAGTGGAGACGGTGGCTGTTTTAGGAAGTTACTTATGAGAAATTTCAACTCTACAAATATTTAAAGTACTAATGGAAACTCATAACAATTACCCCTTTAACTTTCATACCTCAAAAAGACCTTGTACAACATATTTTTCTTTCCAGTTCTAATTCACATATCCTTTTAAAAAGCAAATACATTTTTTCCCATTCAAGTCTTAATTTAAAAAAACAAACCAACAAACCCACAATAAAAACTTCCCCAGATGGGATGATAAGAAGTAAAAGTGTGTGTACATTAAAACAAACAAAAAAGTGAACAAATACAAAGTTCAAAACTTCAGGCACATAGATACATTGTTGAGTTTTACTGATTCCATAGTTTTCTTTTAAAAAATTGATAAATATGGAACTGCTTCTGGATATTTCTGGCATATTTTTTAAAAAAATTCAAGGTCAAGGTAGAAGTCATAAGATGTTCCCTTATTTTTTAGTTTTAAGGATACAGAAATTATTTTTAAAAAAGCATCTGCTGAAAGACATGAGATGAGCAATTGGATAGAGGCACAACAATGTTAAATGTTAGTGTGGCATTGGTTATACTTGGAGTCTGTTACTTATTTTTATATATCAATTTGATCCTATAATGGGAATATTAAGCAAACACAGAATTCCTTGAAAATGAGAAGACAGATTGTTCTAGATTATTTAACAACTTGCTGGGTAATTACATAACCACACTTTCCCTCTTGGTACAGTATAATAGAACATGCATTTTGCCTATGACTGAAATGGCTGAGTTGATTAATCACTCTTAGTCTCTTTTGATTAAAAGTATCCAGTGGACAATCTTGTGCTGTGAAGGGAGGGGGGAGGGGACAGAAGGAAAAATGAAGGGATAATACAGAATGTGTCTTTATAAGTATTCACTGAAATTAAGTTCACGGATTTCTGAATTAGTAGGATTTTTTAAGTTCTGAGCTTTATTTTTCCACAATACATTTGGATAATATATCTTTAAGCAATGAATCACTGGCCTCATATCTTTATAGAGCTGATGAGCATAAACCCTGGGAGTTTTTTTTTTTTTTTTTTTGAGAGGTGGCTTTCACAAAGCTCCTCTAACCCTTATGCATTCAGGCACACATCACTGAGCCAATATAGCAGTTATCTGCGCAAGCTTTGTCCTTGTCATCCTTTCTGCAGGAACGTCGATCTTGGCAGGTGGACCTACTGGCGCCCCGTTCCAGGCTGAGGACCAGGGGCTGGTGAAGGCATGGTGCCAGGATGGAGGAGAGTTACAGCCTAAGTGCACGGGGCTGTTCTGAATCCTACTGACCACAACAACCGCCGCAAAGGTCACCTGCATACGTTACACGAGGCTGCCATAGATCCCAGAGCCAGAGGAACCCCCTGACGCCTGGAGTGTGCAGTAACCTGATGCATGAACTGTGGAGCAGCCTGACAACTTACGACTGAGACTCTTGTTTAAAAGAGAAGAAGAACCTAAGCCTAATAAAAACAAAATAAAAACAAAAACAAAAGGGGGGGAAGGAGAGACTTTGTTTTTTCCTTTTGTTTTTTTTCTTGCTCAGACAAGCAATGCAGGACTAAACATCTACTTTCAGGACCAGCAAAGGATTTGGCCCTATCGTCTTCACTGACCTGCGTTTTTTTATTTCACTGTCATTGACTAAGGTTTTTTTTTGCTTTTCTTTTAGGACTTGTTGATTTTCAAATGTAAGCTTATGCTTTGTGTCCTGGGAGAGGCCATTCTTGTGTTTTCCAAATTTGCTGGCATATGGCATGCATCACCTTGACAGCATCATCTTGCAAGATTTTAAACAGTTCAGCTGGGATACCGTCATCTCCTGCTGCCTTGCTATTAACAATGCTTCTTAAGGCCCATTCAACCTCACTCTTCAGGATGTCTGGCTCTAACTCACTGACCACACCGTCAAAGCTATCCCCAATATTATTATTCTTCCTATACAGATCTTCCGTATATTCTTGCCATCTTTTCTTGATCTCTTCTGCTTCTGTTAGGTCCTTGCCATCTTTGTTTTTGATCATACCCAGTTTTGCCTGGAATATACCTCTGATGTTTCTAATTTTCTGGAAGAGGTCTCTTGTCCTTCCTATTCTATTGTCTTCTTCCACTTCCGCACATTGCTTGTTTAAAAATAATTCCTTATCTCTTCTGGCTAACCTCTGGAATTTTGCATTTAATTGGGCATATCTCCCCCTATCACTGTTGCCTTTTGCTTTCCTTCTTTCTTGGGCTACTTCCAGTGTCTCAGCAGACAGCCATCTTGCCTTCTTGGTTTTCTTTTTCTTTGGGACGTTTTTTGTTGTCGCCTCCTGAACAATGTTGCGAACTTCTGTCCATAGTTCTTCCGGGACTCTATCTATTAAATCTAGTCCCTTAAATCTATTATTCACCTCCACTGAATATTCATTAGGAATATTAGTGAGCTCATATCTAACTGATCTGTGGGTCTGCCCTATTCTCTTTAGTCTGATTCTAAATTGTGCAAGAAGAAGTTCGTGATCTGAACTGCAGTCAGCTCCAGGTCTTGTTTTTACCGACTGTATACATGTCTGCCACCTTTGGCTGCAAAGGATGTAGTCAATCTGATTTCGGTGTCGACCATCTGGTGAAGTCCATGTATAAAGTCGTCTTTTAGGTTGTTGGAAGAGAGTGTTTGTTATGCACAGTGAGTTGTCTTGGCAAAATTCTATCAGCCTATGTCCCGCTTCATTTTGTTCTCCCAGACCATGCTTGCCTGTAATTTCAGGTGTCGTTTGACTACCCACGTTAGCATTCCAGTCTCCTGTAATGAAAATAACATCTCTTTATGGCGTATTATCCAGTAGGTGCTGCACATTCTCATAGAACTGATCTACTTCTGCTTCTTCAGCATCTGTGGTTGGGGCGTATATTTGGATCACTGTGATGTTAAATGGCTTACCCTGAATTCGAATTGAGATCATGCTATCGTTTTTGGGATTGTATCCAAGGACATGAACACTAGCATCAACTAAACTCTGGCTACTATTCATTTGATCTTTAAAGAATCTAAGGTGGTAGGAATGTTGTAGTTACCTTATTCAATATATGAGGTATCTCTTTTTGTGGTCCTGGTGGGGAACTTCCATTTTTCTTAAACTGTTAAAACATTACAGCGTCAGAAAACATCAAAAGATACTGTACGTTAGCTTTCCTGCAATGTTTCCCAGAATGCTTGTGTGACTTGTTTTCGTACAGAATAGGCTGATAAAATTATTATTATTATTTTGACTTGTATGGCCATCCATCTCATCTAAGCGACCCTGGGCAGCTCACAATAGATAAAAACAACAACCCAATAAAAACAAGTTAAAAAAAAAACAATATACAAGCATATGAAAAAAATAATCATTTTAAAACAAAAAATCATGATCAGTGGCAGAATATATACCTACCAACCTACCTACATACATACATACATAGTAAAAAGGTTTCCCGGACAGTCGTGTCTGACTCTAGGAGCCGGTGCTCATCTCTGTCTGTTAGCCAAAGAGCCAGCGTTGTCCGAAGATGCTTCCGCGGCCATGTGGCTGGCATGACGCGCGCGAAATGCTGTTACCTTCCCACCGAAGTGGTACCTATTCATCTACTTGCATTTGCATGCTTTCACATTGCTAGATTGGCAAGAGCTGGGGCGAGTGCGGGAGCTCACTCCGTCACGCGGGGCTAGGGTCTCGAACCTCAGAACTTGCGACCTTCCGATTGACAAGCCTGGCATCTTACCCGCTGATCCATCGTGCCCCCACATACATACATACGTACGTACGTACATACATACATACATACATACATACATACATACATAAAAAAGCAGGTTCTGAGTGCACAGATTACATGGAAAGCCATGACACACCAGTTGCTTGTTGCTGAGCAGTCACAATTAGTATTTTACCTCTGTTTTTATAAATCTGGCATACAGAAGTTTCCATAAAGTTTCATTCCAACATTTTACTTAATGTTACATGAAAATCAAATGCAAATCCCATTCTCAAGACTAAGTAGCTCTGACAGTTTGGTGGTAGCATGAAGTTCTGTCAGCCCTGAGGGGAAATAATGAACACGTTGTCTTGATGATATAAAAGAAGAACTTGAATCCAAACAGAAGTCTTTTCTGCCTTATTCATTTGCCTCTGATGGCAGTGAAATTTGTTTAGGCAGCTGAAAGACTTCATGAACTACACACTGATAAAAAGAGTCCCTTGTTTCTCCAAGTTTTGGAAGATGATGCTCATATACTGGGACTTTATGGGAATGTTTGGTGTAACTTATCATTTTAACTTTTATGTCCTTTGGAATCTAAGGCCTGAAGTCTTTCAATCATGCCATTCCACCAATCAAGAAGATTACACTTGCGTGATTTGAAAATTACAACTGAAAATTGAAATGCTTATGGCTAGCAACAGCTACATTTAGCTAACCCACACTTTTAGAGGAGTAAAACCAAAACATGTGTTGCAGACAGAAAAACCAAAATTATGGTTGCATGAATTTAATTGTGAACAAAATATCCACCCATCAATTAATATATGTATTTGCAAAATAGTGGTTACAAAACTTGTATAACAAACTGGCTGCACTCACAAATTCATGCAGTTGAATCCAACATTTCATAAGCAATTATCTGCATGTTTAATCCAAGTGCTTAGGAAAGCATTTCAACCCCTATCTCTTATAGGCAAAAGTGTAATATGCAAAATAGAATCATGTTGAAACATGTGCATCGATCATGATTTATTACATTTGTATTCTGCCTTTTCTGCAAGGGGCTCAAATTGGATTAGAAAGTGATCTTCTCACTGCAATTTTATTCTCACCACAACCTTGTGGATTTCATTAGGCTTAAAGAATGTACCTGGTCCAAGGTCACTTAGCAAACTTCTCTGCTGAGTGGCAATTGAAATATCAAGAGGCAAAATACAGCCCTATAGCTGTCATAATATATTCTACACATACATTGTAAATAGATACTTTACAACTGTGAAATTAGCTTTTTTCCTAAATTAAGATTTTTTAAAAAATGAGGAGGAAAAGCAAGTATGTGATACGTTCATAGACATTTGTGGTAGAATCAACATCCGAGCCTTCAGGATTGTCAGATTATACATTTATTATCAGAAAATATGTATCACAGATTCTGATGGGACCCCATATGCATGATCCATTACTTATGTGGGGCTCTCTGGATCCAGGGTGATTCTTTTCCTCCTACCAAAGTATAGCTTTCAAAAATATTTTGGCTTCAAATACCTCTAAAGTTTAAGGAGAAATGCCTTAGAATTGCGGATGTGTAGGCAACTACCTTAGTAAATCATTGACTCCCTTTACAACTCTAAATCCCATCTTTCTGAAAGACATTTATTTGCATTTATTTAGTTGAATCCCAGGCAAGTTGTTTTGAGCAACCTGTCAAAATCTCAATATATTGAAATGTTCAGGGGATTATAGAAAACAACTGAGAAGAACACTCCAGTTTACCTTGAATCATTATTAAGGCAATATACAATGGCCCATAAAAATAAAACCATCTCTGTTCCATAGAATGACAATGCTGATTATCTCAGGGTTGCAAAAAGAGGGGAAAGTAGGCCAGGCCGATATATTTTCATTCATGCTTTTAAATGTAAATGTGGAGTCTTTCTGTAGAAATCAGTCTGCAAAAAATGTAATTTAAATGCAGGCAGGAAAATGGGAGGCATGTAACTCAAAGACTCTATTGAAACTATAAATACTGAAGCCTCATAAAATATATAAGTATTTTCAAGGAAGTTTCAGTAGGGACAGCTTTCTCCACAGGAGGTCTCTTCAGGAGGTCTGATTCATGAGTAGGCGACAGGCTAACTGCTAAGTTCCCTAGAGGGAGTGGGAAATAGATTCTTACAAAAGTGTCAGAAGACTGTATATGAGCTTTGTCCCTAAAGCTAGAGCTGGCTAAAAGCAGAAAGAACATCAAGCTGAATGTCATATTATTCTTGGTGTCTTCTGCCATGGCAAGAGAAGTAAAGCCATTCAAAATAAATGTTCATCTCACCCATGGAATCAGTCGGACTACATGGAGTGAAATACATGAGCGGTTCAATGCAAACTTTGTGCATTAAGATAAATTCATCAATTACAGTTAGACTTACGTATTACATGACTGATTCTTCCCCAGTTAAATTGCACAAATTCCCAAATTTATAGTAAGAGAGTATTTTATTAGGAACAACCAAAATAGCACAAATTAGAACTTTTCATCAGGCTGAATCTTAATCAAAATTGGAGAATAGAGGAAGAACCAAAACCTCTATTATCTTCTTTCATTGACTATAATAACAAATGTTATAGCTCCAACACCATGTAGTTTTTCCTTCTCTTCCCCAAGGCTTTGCTTAATATGGGAGCTCTAGTGAACTTGAAAACCTGCTCACCATCTTGTAATTAAGATATTGTCTTATTGTGGATTTTTGAATAAGAGAAAGGCTAGCTTTTTGAATGCAAACAAAGTTGCAATGAATTTCTCTAATAATTCGCTTCAGGTAACACTATTGGTTCTTTAGGCAAGATTGCAATGGACTTTTTAAAAGGTTCTGCACAACTACATTTTCTTGTTGTGTATCACACTAATGACAAATGAAATATACGGGTTAGTCCAATGGAGCAGTTGCTTCCAACACTAACATTTCTACTCTTGATAGAGATATGTAAAAGGTCACTGCCTGACCCGCATGATACTTCTATTCAGGATTATTGAATATAGTATCAGCTTTGAGAGAGCAGAAGCCATGTCATAATGGTAAAATATTTTTATTTATTTGCTGCCATTTTCCAAAGTTAACACCACCCAGCAGGACTTGCACTAAAGTGATGTTGAAGGCCTGTTTATTTGTGGGGGTCTAGTAAACAATTGGCATGGTTCCCTTGCTTAATGAAGACTTGGAGCAAAGTATTCTTATTTCTGTTTTTCACATCAGGCATATATATGCACAGCCTTTTGCCAAGCATTGTGGACATTCCGGGCTCTATTTTTATGTAGGCTTAATTGGTTTTATAGGAAGATCAAATGTAGAGGCATAACCTAACTCTCCAACAACTTCAAAACTCTTGGATCAAGCTAACTCAATCTGGGGATGGGGGGGTTGATTTTCCCACATAAACTATCCCATCCTCTAGCCAGTGAGAGAGGATCTACTGGGCATTCAATCTGCAATCTGCATAGCAACAACAAAAACAAAATAGTCAGATGTGAATTCAGTTGTACCTACAGACACCTACCACATTTGGACTGCAAATCTCTCTCTCTCTCTCTCTCTCTCTCTCTCTCACACACACACACACAGATTTGCAAACCAATAAGGTAGCTCGCTATTTCCCTTCATGTCTGATGATACTGAAGGAAAGCAAGGGGGAGAATTAACTTCCTAAGGGTTTTACTATGTCAAAGCTAATGTAATTTGTAAAGGCTTTGGAACCACATAGACATTTTTTTCTGCATATAAACACTTTTCCTGCTTATAAAGGTATACCATCTTCGACATGGTAAAATACCCAAGAAGGTGGCCTCTTTTTTTCCCAACTGATTTTTCTATTGTACAAAGTATTTTACTTGGTCATAATTTCTTCAAAAGCAGCTCTAAATTATTTTAAGCTGTTTATTTTTCCTTTGCTGTTTTGAACCTGTGAATTTTACTCTGCTTTTTTTAGTACAAATGGTACATTAACAAAACATTGAAAGTAAAAAAAAAACACAGAATGATCAAAGCAAAACCAAACATTTGAAAGCAAACTTAAAAAACCATACGCACACAATTTCAGAATGTGCATAAATACTTTTTTAATCTTCAGTAAGAAACAGTGATTTTAACCAACAGTAAGCATGGCTAATGGAATTGATGAATGCGGCCAGGACTAAAGTAGGTGGGAGGCTATTCTCTGACTTTCTGGCACCTGCTTCCTTCTCTTTTTCTAAAAATCTCTTCTCTCTCAGATATCTTCTTTTTACACTCTTCTACACACAGCAGGCTGCCAGGGAAGGGACAAATGATCCCTCTTGCCAGAGTGAACGGCTTGCTTCTGAAAGTAGATTCGGTTGGTTGAAGGCTGCAGGCAAAGCAACCACAGGGAGAGGAGGAGAGATCAACGCAGGGCTGGTTAGCAAAATGAGTTGGTTATCTCAGGAAATAGATGCTGGTGAGCAAGAATATTTCCTGCTCACTAGCCATTTCTCCAGATCCCTGCACACATTCCCCTCTCTTAAAGACAGCACCTGTGGTTGCAACATAGCCTGTCATGTGTATCCTAAACCACGTCATCCGTTGCTGGTGCCAGTGAGATTCATTTGCGAGTCCAGTTCACTTTCTTGGAGTGAAAGGGGTGCCTTCTCATCCTATGCCTGAGACAGCTTAAGGTCTTTAGCAGGGCCTGCATAAAGAGCAATCCACAGGGCCAGGTAGCTGGGCTTTAAGAAGAGATTATGAGAGCGCAATAGACAGTAATCTGGGCCAACCTCGTCAGTATCCCCAATTACACCCTTTTATTTTACCTCATTAAAGCACATGCTACAAGACCACCTAAAATTGATACAAACCCACTCTGACTTTCTTTCTCTATTGCAGGTTCCTGATCATATTAGAATATACCATTATGGGTTATTGTTTATGGTTTTACTGTTTTTATTATTATACTGTTCCTTATATTCTCTTTAGCTTTTGTATGGAGCCTCTGTGGTGGTTTATAAATAACTAAATAAATAAACAAACAAACAAATATTGTATAACATTCTTTTTATTTCTTTATTTTACTGTTATTCTGTGTTGTTGGTTGATTGATTGATTGATTGATTTGAATTTAATAGAGGCCAAATGCCAATGGACTCTGGGAGGTCCCCCAAGATGACATTGTTTAACAAAGGGGACCTGGAGCGCACTCACTCTGCAAAACATACTGGCCAGGCAGAAACGATTGGACGCAATCGGTCTGTCAGATATCCAGGTCCTATGCCATACAGGGATTTATAGATAATAACCAGCAGCTTCCAATAGAAGACAATATACTGTATGTAGCTCAGGGTTGAACTGTGGAGTTTCTGCATGAATGCCTACGACAGCATGCCCTGCCCTACAATAAACTGTGCAGCTGGACACCAGACAAACAATCAAGCAGAAAACAATACTCTAATCAAGGAACTACCAAAGAGAAAACCACACCCCCACCAACACCGGCAGGGCAAGCTACTGTATATAAACAAGGGGAAAAAATCCACTCACTCACACTGATGTTTCCGAGTCAGGTAATGAAACGTCTGCAAGCAAACAACCCAGCTCAGAGAGCACCAAGGACTCTATAACCAGCGCCTTGAATTGCAGTCAGAAGCCGGCTGCAATGTTATTGTATTTTATGCTATATTACATTGTTATGACCCATGGTTACAACAATAAAACTTACTTACTTGCTATATATTTCAATGTCAATTTGCCAGTGATTCCAGCCAGGAGACCAGAAACTTCTGCAGGTGCTCCTTGGGTTGATGGTTCAAGACAGGCCCTTTCTGAAGTGGCATTCCAATTATATAGTATTCAGTGTGAGTTTGTTTCATTATTTTCTTCATTCCAAGCCAAGATAATTCTATTTCTTCTGTTCTCTTAGTGGATGGTTTATTAACTGATTTTATTGCATTAATGGCTTTTATGGCTGCATTGACTGCTGTGATCTGTGATAGGGTTGTCTTTCAAGACTTTTGTCTTATAGTTTTATAGCTGCTGTTTTCTTCAACGTGTGTTAGCCCTTCTGGAAATGTCTGTTGCAAGATAGGAGAGCAATCAAAATAATAAAATTGATATGATATGATATGATATGATATATGATATGATATGATATGATGACATGACATGACATGACATGACATGACATGACATGATGATATGATATGATATGATATGATATGATATGATATGATATGATGACATGACATGACATGACATGACATGACATGACATGACATGACGATATGATATGATATGATATGATATGATATGATATGATATGATATTGTTGAGGAGGAAAAATCTGATTAAAAATGAAGGACCTTTTTAGTTAACCCTAAAACATGGACAGAGATAAATCAGCAACACTTTGATATTATCTACATAATTGTCAGAGTTCACTCTGACTCTGACACTGAGCTAGAGGGAAACAAAACCTCAGAAATGAAACTGATACTGATCAGAAACCGGCGCAGGGTCAAAAGTGCAATTCTCGTGATCCATCTCGTGATGAACAGGTGCAGGAGTCTGGACCCGGGGATGACCCAGCAGCGCGGGAGAATCCTGAGAAGCTGTTTGGTGCTCCTGACTTACTTCCTAGTTCGGCTCCAATCAGCGCCAGAGAAAGGCGGGCGGATAAGCGCGCCAAACAGAGGGAGTCCCAATTGGCTCCCGAGGAGAGAAGGTGTGCCGAAAACAGGATAAAAGGGCGCCAGCCAAGCATTAGGCTGCCGGTGACAAACGTTCCACTGAGCTAACAGCTTCTTCGGAAGAAGTCCAGCTGGAACAGTCCTTGGAGCCCTGCCCTGTAGCCGCCGTGGAACCAGAGCCAGAGCCTCGCCTCATTTCTGAATTAACCCCAGCTGCAACAGAAGCCCAGTTTGCTGCAGCATCAAGAAAGGAACCTTGTCTCGTAGTTCTTCAGCAAACCCCAGCTAAGGAAGCTTCAGTTGCTTTGGGTGTTCGCCAGCTTGCATTTACAGCTTCACAGCATTCGTCAGCCTTGGCAAGGCAACACCTCAACACTCCAGCTAAGTACTTTGCTCAACCCTGTGCGTGTTGTTGTGTCGATTTCGGGTTGCCACGTTCTGCTTTTGGGGGGCTGTCCTGTTTACAGACAGCGTTGCCTAGTGATAGTAGCCTAGTCTGCCTTGCAGCTCCCATTCCATTCCTTGCGGTTCCAGTCCAGTCTGCCTTGCGGGAACCAGTCCAGTCTACCTTGCAGTTCCAGTCCAGTGTCCCAGAGGTTCCAGTCCAGTCTTCCTTGCAGTCCCAGTCCAGTGTCCTAGAAGAACCAGTCGAGTCTGCCTTACAGTTCCAGTCCAGTGTCCCAGAGGAATCAGTTCAGTCTGCCTTATTTATTTATTTATTTATTTATTTATTTATTTTTTATTTATTTATTTATTTATTTATTTATTTTTATTTATCACATTTATATCCCGCCCATCTCCCTCACAAGGAGGGACCCTGGGCGGTTATATACTTATAGTTCCCTGGGCAGTTATATACTTATAGTTCCCTGAGCGGTTATATACTTATAGTTACAGTCCAGTGTCCATAGGAACCAGTCCAGTCTGCCTTGAAGTTCCAGTCCAGCGTTCCAGAGGAACCAGTCCAGTCTGCCTTGCAGTTCCAGTCCAGCGTTCCAGAGGAACCAGTCCAGTCTGCCTTGCAGTTCCAGTCCAGTGTTCCAGAAGAACCATTCCAGTCTGCCTTGCAGTTCCAGTCCAGTGTCCCAGAGGTTCCAGTCCAGTCTTCCTTGCAGTCCCAGTCCAGTGTCCTAGAAGAACCAGTCGAGTCTGCCTTACAGTTCCAGTCCAGTGTCCCAGAGGAATCAGTTCAGTCTGCCTTATTTATTTATTTATTTATTTATTTATTTATTTATTTTTTATTTATTTATTTATTTATTTATTTATTTTTATTTATCACATTTATATCCCGCCCATCTCCCTCACAAGGAGGGACCCTGGGCGGTTATATACTTATAGTTCCCTGGGCAGTTATATACTTATAGTTCCCTGAGCGGTTATATACTTATAGTTACAGTCCAGTGTCCATAGGAACCAGTCCAGTCTGCCTTGAAGTTCCAGTCCAGCGTTCCAGAGGAACCAGTCCAGTCTGCCTTGCAGTTCCAGTCCAGCGTTCCAGAGGAACCAGTCCAGTCTGCCTTGCAGTTCCAGTCCAGTGTTCCAGAAGAACCATTCCAGTCTGCCTTGCAGTCCAGTCCTTTAAAGCATCCAGTTTGTCCAAAAAATCCAGTCCAGTTATCCTGAGAATTCAGAAGATCCTCATCCCATCTATCCTGCAATCCTAGTTCCAGAGACTTCAGCCCAGCCTTGTCAGCCTCGCTCCCAGTAATTCAGAAGAACTGATCCTGAGTTTCCTAGTTTGAACTTACCTACCTAGCATCTTGATCCAGGACTGTTGTCCTACTTGTTGCTGAACTTTAGCTTGTGCTACTGCATAGCTGCCTACCTCCAAGCGCATCCAGTTGATCCAGTATTCTTCAGTTGTATTATGGACTTATAATTGTAAATAGTTTTTATATAATAAAACTATTTCTATAAAGTTCTGGTGGTCATACTCCGAACAGAACAATAATACACTTAATGTAGTTAGCAACAAGCTCAGTCAAATTTCCTTACTTGGTGGTTGAAACAGCAATATAATCACACCAACTAGATCCCCATTTTGGAAATAGAGTCCATCCCCTCTCTACAAAAAGTGCCTGATATTCCATGAACTTTTGCATCAGGAGAATACTGGAAAGATTGCAAGATAACTTCTTTTCTCATTGGTCAGACACACAGCAGTTGGTTAGAGTTGCTGGGGGGGGGGAGGAAAACCAATAATGGTCAAAGCCCCAATCCATGTAAAAACTGACACCCCACATACTTTGGTTCTCTGACCTTTCTGCTCCCCTCCCTTCCAGGAATCCAATGGTCTGTGGAAATATCCTTGAGAGACAGGAGGAGGAATTGCTGAAGTCAGGGCAATGGTCAGATAAGAGGCATCTTGGCCCGCAGAAGGAATGGGGATGTGGTAAATGTCTGAGAAGGGACCCTCCCTAGTTTATTTATTTGTTAAATTTCTATGACCGCCCATCTCCCCCTCAAGGAGGGACTCTGGGCGGTTCACAGCTACAACAGCATCATTAAAATACAATAAAAAATACAATAAAAATAAATACAATAAATATAATAAAAACCAAGTGGTAGGTGGTTCAAACAGTGAAGCAAAACTTATTTAAAATATTTGAGGTGGCTCTAAGAAATCAGCCATCCCCAAGCTTGACCACTTTCCCTCTTGCCCCAGGCGAGATCACAGAGCCAAGTTTTTAATTTTTTCCTGAAGTCCAGGAATGAAGGGGCCTGTCTTATCTCTGGGGGAAGGATGTTCCATAGGGCAGGTGCCGCTGCAGAGAAGGCCCGCCTCCGAGACCCTGCTAGATGGAATTCTTTCATAGTGGGGGTCCGCAGCATGCCCTCTCTGCAAGATCAAGTAGGACGGGACGATGTAATGGGGTTGAGGCGGTCCCTCAGATAACCTGGGCCCATGCCATGTAGGGCTTTAAAGGTAATGACCAACACCTTGAATTGGACCTGGAAGCAAACTGGCACCCAATGCAGCTCAAATGTAGTTCCTTGGAAAGTAAAGGCAAGGGCGGAGAGATGGGCTTTCGGACTTGCAAAATTCTTTTACTGTAACCTTTCAATAAACATAGTGTTAATACTCATGGTTTTGGTTTCTTGTCGGGACTACCATGAAAGACTGACACCAGGGCATACAACCAGAATTGACAGATCATGGAAAAGCAGGCAACAGATACCAAATGCCTCCCCTGATATCCATGCTAAAAAGACAACATCACTTTTGAATAGAGTTGGTTGGAGCATGATTCTTTCTTCACATATGACATGTGAACCATATCAGAAACAGGCTCCACCAAGGATGTTATTTTTCCCCCATTTGGACAAATTTCTGATTACAACTGCTCAAAAGAAAAGTCTGTCAATGAGTTCTATAACAGACAGCCCAGCTTTTCCTCTTTAGCATCACCTACTGTATAGCACCACCTGATTTTCTTTAAGGTCTTGGGGGTGGGGGGGAGGGCTGGACAACTGTTCTACTTTCACCTGACTTATGATGCTCTGCTAATTAGACATGGATGGATGAGGGAAGGCAGTTGAACCCAAATCTTTCAGTTCCAAACTGGGGCTGTTTGGGGCTAAAACTGCCCCCTTACTAACTCCACAACTGACTGAGTTTAGGTGTTTGCATGATAGAGTAACTCCACCCATGACACAGTTAATCATATCATGCAAGCAAAGCCTTTGTGCTCTGTTTCTTACCCAGTGTTGCAAATGAGGTTGTAGTTATTCTGTTATCCATTAACAGAATTCCATGAAAATTCTTATGGGCTTTATCCCAACATATATGAATTTTAATAGTTCAGGTCTATGTGTGTGGATTCACCCGTTGGTAAATTGTGTTAAGATTGCAGCCTGAGGTAGGATTGTAATAGGTTGATCAAACCAAACATCTGTCCTGCTCAGTTAACGATGAAGGCAAACTAAAAGAGTATCTACTGCACTACAGTTGAAACCTAGTACATGTAATCACATACCAGATAAAGAAGCATGTCCTAGGCTTCCCAGCAAGTTCTCAGATTTCTGGATCATGTCAAATAGAATTGATTGATTTGCAATTAGTGAAGTACAGTAGTCATCCTCTTTCCAAAGCTGTTCATTATGACCTGAACTGCTATGTAATTTCAATCGCACACTTGTGTGAACTGATTAGCATCTCTAATAGCAGAGAAAGTAAGTAAGTACAGTACTCTAAGTGGATTCCTTGAGTAATGAATCTGTGACTTCCTGAACCAAACAAATCCATAAAAGACACGTCCTTGGGCCAGAGAAAATTATTTATGCTTGTCAATAATGGCAGAGCATCGTTATAAATAAATAAAGGTGAAGCATCGAATACCAGGGAATTGGAGCAGCTTCTGCATATTAGAAAACAGTGCTGTGTCTGAAGCGCAGTGTACTCTGTGCTCTCTAATGTGGTTTGTTGCCTCCGGCATGTTGAGAGAGAAAGAAGAAGCAATATGGAACAACCAACTTTTTTATAAGCTCTGTTCCTTTGCAACTGCTAGGAAGAATGCAAGGAAAACATGGATCCTCCCACTTTTGCCTTTTATTTTATGGGAATTTCTACAATGCATTTAGTAGGAAGGAAATCATGTCTATCAGTTCTGGAGCTAGCATACTATTAGTCCCTTCCTGGAGATAGATGGATGGATGGATGGATGGATGGATGGATGGATGGATGGACGGACGGACGGACGGACGGACGGACAGACAGACAGACAGACAGACAGACAGACAGACGTGTGAATGTGTGTAAGTTGAGGAGAAACCGGGCTGTAAACTTACAATCTCTCAGCCATGAGCCCATGCAAGAGTTATAACGTTGGAAAAGCAATAATTGTGAATCTTCTTGCTACTGCAGGTAATGTGATCCATGTTTCTAGACTTGGAAAGAGAGATCCTAAAAACCCTGTGATTCCTGAGACCATAGGAATGCATACTGTATTCCTCCCAGAGGCCCTAAAATTGTGTTCCCAACATATTTGCAAGACTTATTTTTTTTGTTTCTCGTGTGCAGCAGTGATCAGGGCTGATATACTGTATATACTAGCAAAGGTTACCACCTATGTTATATTTCAGAGTTGTTTTTTATATAATACTAATTTAAATTCAACCTTTTGATACTGAATTTAAACACCTGTTATTTGACATGCAGAACACCTTTTGCAACCTGCAAAAGTGTGATTAATTTGGAAAAGATATGAAACAAAACTGAGTAGTGCTCAATTTCCAGTTCAGAATTGTTCATATTATTAAGAGCAGGGATGGGTGTTTTGTTTTATTTTACTTGTTCATTTTGATATTTAACGCTATCTAACTTTATGTCTCAAATCTGTGCTTAAAATTATTCTTTTTTAACACTGTATAAAGTTCACTTACCTAAATCAGAGGAAGGAAGCATTTCAATTAACATTTCAGGAAAGAATAGAACATGTCATGAAGTCTTTTCCATTGCAACTTTATTTTTAGTTTATATTAATTTTGGAAATTTGGAAAGGATTTAGTTGTCACTAAAAACACTCTGCATTTACTTCTGCAACTGAATTAGCTATAAATAGCATAGATCTGAGCCTGAGATATGCACCACAATTATATGTATGATTACTAGGAATTTAATCACATTAATTCCTGTAATGATTTACACTTGGACCTATGTGAACTGTTCTGGTTTGTTTTAAGGAGAAGGAGAAGGAGAAGGAGAAGGTTTATTTATTTATTTATTTATTCATTCATTCATTCATTCATTTCAGACAGTCCTCACTTAACGACCACAATGTATGTATGTATGTATTTATTTACTTATTTTCTATCCCGCCTTTATTATTTTTATAAATAACTCAAGTCAGGGAACATACCTAATACTCCTTCCTCCTCCTATTTTCCCCACAACAACAACCCTGTGAGGTGAGTTGGGCTGAGTGAGAGTGACTGGCCCAAGGTCACCTAGATGGCTTTCACGCCTAAGGCGGGACTAGAACTCACAGACTCCTGGTTTCTAGCCCAGCACCTTAACCACTAGACCAAACTGAGCCCAGATTTTCAGTTGTAAGTCGGTTGTTAAGTGAGTCCACACTTGTTTTTATGACCTTTTTTACTGCAGTCATTAAGAGAATCAAGATTGGGGCTTGTGGTTTCCTTCAGTCATTAAGTGAACAACGCAGTTGTTAAGCAAATCAGAAGATACTTTGCAGCACTGGGTGGGGAGTGTGATAGTCATATGTTTTCCACCAGTCAATACAATAATAAGTCAATACAGAACTGTATGGAAAAAGTACTTACCTGTCTTGTACAGTAAGGCACAAGCTTCCCTCTGCTGGTCCTTCACAGCAACAAAGGAATAAAAGGCACGCTGGCTGCTAAATCACAGGATGTTGCGCAACCACGTGACCGGGCCTGCTGCGAAGGCCCAGGAAGTCCTGAGACCACATGACCGGGTCTGTTGCAGAGAGCATTCACAGAACAGATTTTAGCTCCTTGCCCACTACCAATAGTTAGGCTATTTACAACCTTATCATTGAAAACACTGTCACTAGCTTGCTTACTCTTAATATAGCTGCTTGTTTCAGTGGCATTCCTGTTTCAGTGCATGTTTCTTTAACTAGTTTTTGGTGATCTGCAGGAAAGAGAAATCACAAAAATCCAAAGAGATGTGTGTACTTTTATTCCATAAATCAAACAGCAAGCAAGTGGTATGAGAAAGTCAGGCAAAGGTCTTACATTTTGTTACCTAGAAATTGTTCTTCCATTTCTAAATACAAAGATATTTACCCAGCATTGTAGATTCTAGTTGGATGGCTTGTCTAACTAGAGACCTGAAGTTCATAGAGGTAGATAAGGCAGTAAGAGGTATAAAATCCAAGTTCAACAACTGGTTCCTTCAAAGGCCTAAGTATTCTTTTACGGACTTTTTGTAACTTTTCTATCTATACAAGACTGTCCATTATACTGACCCTGGTTTGTGATTGGCCAGTTCTGTTAGTTCCACCACCTGATTCATCCTTCTTTTAAAATATAATTTTGTTGAAGACATTTTTAAAAAGATAAAAACAACACAAATATTAGAAAAGAAACAAAGAAAATAAGAAAAAATGGAATGGAATGGAATTCCAATTCTGGGAGTTGAAGTCCACACATCTTCAAGCTGCGACGGTTGAGAAACACTGTTCTAGATATTATATGAAGTCTGAACTAATGTTCAAATACTCCATTTTGTTCCTTAGCACAAAGCTGCAGCATAATTAATGCAGAGTGCTTAATAATACCTCTAATCAATATGGTACAAATGCAAAACTACTTCATGCGTAACACCACTTCATATATAAAAGCATCGTGAACATCAACATGAACCAGGAGTATGCACAGAGCTCACACACACTATATACACACTTTAGTGGCAGATCAGCCAAATAACATGTACTAGTACTTTCTGTACCTATATCACTCAGCAACAAACTTCAGCATAGAACTGAATGTGTATATGCAAATGCACACCTTTAATTTATGCCGAGCATGTCACATACTTTTTTAAAGGCCATTTACATTACTCCAAGTACATGAAGTCCAACTTCCCATAGGAATCTCTACAAAAAACAGCAGTAGCTTACCTTCCAGGCAGTCAGGCAATGACATGAAGAGTGAGAAAGAGCATATAGATCTCATTTTCTTTTGTCTGGGCTATGTGGTTTGTTGGCCAGAGCATCATCTCTATGCTGCACAGAATTTCAAGTAGGTTTTTCCATTTTGATTTCTTCACGTGCCTTCCATGATAACCTTTGTGGAGGATACAAAGGAGTGGGTCTCCCCAAACATAATTCATTATTAAATCTTTTATTGATAATAGCCAAAATTGTTGAGACTGATGATTGGAAAAGTGTTACAAAGCCAATGCTACATAATTATCTGTCACTTGTTCCTGATTTGATGAGAAACAAAATATTGAAAGAAAAGTAAATGGTGCATAAAAAGGTAAAGGTTCCCCCCGCACATTTGTGCAGTCGTGTCCGACTCTAGGGGCCAGTGCTCATCTCCGTTTGTTAGCTGAAGAGCCAGCGTTGTCTGAAGATGTTTCCACGGTCATGTGGCCGCATGACAAGCGCGGAACGCTGTTACCTTCCCACCGAAGTGGTACCTATTAATCTACTTGCATTTGCATGCTTTCGAATTACTAGGTTGGCAAGAGCTGGGGCTAGTGCGGGAGCTCACTCCGTCACGCAGGGCTAGGGATTCAAACCTCCGAATTTGAGATCTTCTGATCGACAAGCCTGGCGTCTTACCCGCTGAGCCACCACGCCCCTTAGAAATGGTGCATAGATTCCTGGTAACATATGAGAAATGAGCCATCTCTTTTAATTTTAAAGCCTTTTCTTCTACCATGGAGAGCATCAGCAAACATCATCAGCAAATCTCAGTGAACAGGAGAATGATGTAAAGGAATCTTTAGCCTGGTTCCAAACTACTGTAGGCTATGCAGACCTTTGTGATTCCAGCACTTCAACATGTGCTCAGTAGCAGATCATGATCACTGAAATTGCCTGAGAATTGGTGCTTGTTATACATTTGCAATGAATGTGTTAAATTGGTTGTTAGAAGCACGAGGGAGCTAGAGGAGGCATGCCAATGTAATCTGATGGAAGGCATTCCAAGCGCTATTTATTTTTGGACAATTTTGCAAGTCAATTTCAGCTTCCATCCTACCTGCCTTTCCAGTCCTAAACATTTTAGCAGCCTACAGCAGAAAGCAAGCAAAGGAAATCTTAAAATTATTCTCAGACTAAGACTGTGATTCAAACTGAGAAAAGAAATGCATTTCTTTGTTCATCTTTAACACTATGCATGTCCATGTTCAGGAAAACTTTGGCAGCTATTGTTTCTATTACAATTTCCCTGGCATATTAGAAACTGTTTATAGGGAGAGTGTTAATGAAAAAATGTTTCTGATTTTGACATGGAATTCTAATTGTTAAAATCCATTGCTGATGTTAGTTGAAAATGCTATCTCATATTACTCTTCAGAGTTTCAGTATACTTAAGGCTTTAACGCAAATTCTTGTTCTTGAGATGGGATTAGGCCTCATTCAGATTCAAACAATAATACAAATGTTGCCTGTGTAAAGCTTCAGTATTTGTTTGGTAAACTTCTGTTTTCAAATATCAGATATGTCCAAGAGCAGCTTTATTGCAACAGCATACAGTATATGTTCTGCAGCAGCCAACTCTCAGGTAAATTAGATTAAGTGGAAAACAAGGAGGAGGAGGAGGAGGAGGAGGAGGAGGAGGAGGAGGAGGAGGAGGAGGAGGAGGAGGAGGAGGAGGAAAGTGACACTATTTACAATAGTCTCTGGCCCTACCCACTATAAGCTTAAGTCCCATCCAACTTTGGCCCATCCAACTTTGGCATGCAACCAGTAACAGATTACCCTTGAGAAATTTCTGCTTTCAACAGGAAAAAAGGTTATTTTTTTTTGTGGGCTAGATAATGCTTGCTTGTTCACTTTGATCTCCATTTTCACTATTCATAATCAGGCTTTTCTTGAGAAGTAGAAAACATAAAATTAGTTTCCACCCTTCCCATTTACATCAGTTACAATTGAAACCTTATTATTATTATTATTATTATTATTATTATTATTATTATTATTTATTAATCAAATTTATATAGCTGCCCATCTCACTGAAAGCGACTCTGGGTGGCATACAACAATATAAAACCTTGATTTAATGGTTCCCTATTTAGTGGGCTTTGGATGCAGTGGACCAGATTTCTCTCCCGACATCTTTCTGAAACAACAGGCAAGTATTTTGTATCCAAAATAGTCCAAATTGGTTAAATTACACTTATTTTAAATTAACTTTACTTTAATACATGAACAACATAAATTGACACAAATTACAATTACGTTACACAAGAGATGAAAATTGCTATGGTGATATCCATTTGTATTTAATGGAGATTTGGGTATACTGACACATCCTCCCCCTTAATGGCCATTAAAATGAGGTTTCATTGTAGTTTGAATTGGAATAAACAGTAGGACAGTTCTACATTGTGTTTTTCTCACTGGCTTTTCAAAAGTCTCGTTTCTCTTCTATTCTGTCCTGCCTGTACATGTTATTGCGCTTCGCAGATATTGCCTTTTTTTAACAAATTGAAGGTTTGTGGCAACCCTGCGTCAAGCAAGTATATCGGCACCATTTTCCCAATAGCAAAAGGCTCAGATGATGATTAGCATTTTTAGCAACAAAGTATTTTTAATTAAGGTGTGTACATTGGTTTTTTAGACATAATGCTATTGCACACTTAATAGACTACAGTAAAGTACTGTATAAACATACTGTAACTTTTATATGCACTGGGAAAAAACGTGTGACTCACTTTATTGTGCTGTTTACTGTGGTGGTCTGGAACTGAACCCTCAATATCTACGGGGTACGCCTATACACAAGAACTTCACTTGTCAGAAACAATTGTTTGCTCTGATTTGCTAGCACTGAAAGCTGGAGCAATCTTAAAAACTATCTAAGAAGGGATTTAGAACTTAGACCAGGTAAAGGTCTCCTTTTGGATAAAGCATACCAATGTTGCTGAAATTATAGTGTTAAAATGAAAAATGGGGAAATAGGAATTGGACATTTATGTAAATCATTCTCTTTTTTTAATCTGAGGATTGTCTTTGCATTTCATAAAGTAAGTGAAACAGAACAAAGAAGCAGGGAATGGTAGGAAAATGTTAAATTTAATTTTGTTTTAAATTTAAATACAGTTGATGTGACTACTTTCCATGTTTTAAATCATTTTCACAAGACAATTACAATTTGGTGGCAAGTTTTGAAGTGTTTCTGCAGGCTTCATTCGAAGGTTTGGGTAACACCTGTGATCCTGGGATCCAGACTGGGTGATGTGATGAAGGAAGGAACAGAGAGTGGAAGGAAGGAGATCACGGAGCAGATGACAAGGATATGATCCTTGATTCCACCCATTATCAACTGGCTGAAAATAACATCCAAATAAAATAAACCTGTTTCTTCTTTGAGTTTGCATGTAGGAGCCTGTGTATTTTAAAGGAATGATGAATAAAGGTAACCTTAAGCTTGTTAGTATGAAGAATCATTTAAAAATATATGAAGGGATATTTTCTGTATTTCCTTGGTATTATAGAAGGTTTATGCATCCAGAGTGTACTGAAGGAGTACTCACCAATAAGTTACCCTTACCAGCCTATATTTCACTAACTTTTGGCTTTTTTACCTTTTTGCTGCAAAACAGAGCAAACATTTAAAATAAATATGACAGATTTTAGTTCTGCTAAGAGGTAAGTGCATGATACCAAGCTCTAATCTAGGAAACAAAAAAATTAAAAGAAAGCTGGAAGTATTTGAAAGGCATAGTAGATTTTTGTAAATAATATGGAAGCTGAAAATAGAAAACCATTTTCTTTTGTGAACTAGCCAATAAACCATTCTGTATAGTTAATATTGTGTTTCCAAACTGCATTCAGAAAAGAAAAATATATTTGTTCCATTCCTAAAACTATGTTAACAATAGCAAGTAAAAATTATATGCAAGTAGGAAATGTAACTCCAGCAAAGGAGATCGTTACCTTGTCGTGGTGCTGGAGCTTGAGCACCTCAGTGAAACCATGAGCTAAACCGTGAAGGGACACCCAAGACGGGAAGGTCGTGGCAGAGAGGTCAGACTAAATACGATCCCTGGGGAAGGTAATGGCAACCCACCCCAGTATTCTTGCCATGAAAACTAAATGGATCAGTACAACCAAAGATATGTCGGTATACCATCGGAAGATGGGACTCCCAGGTCGGAAGATGGTCAAAATGCTACTGGGGAGGAACAGAGGATACGTTCAACTAGCCCCAGATGTGATGACGCAGCTAGCTCAAAGCCGAAAGGACGGCTAGCGGCCGACGGTGCTGGTGGTGAACGACGAATCCGATGTTCTAAAGATCAACACACCATAGGAACCTGGAATGTAAGATCTATGAGCCAGGGCAAATTGGATGTGGTTATTGGTGAGATGTCAAGATTAAATATAGACATTTTAGGTGTCAGTGAACTGAAATGGACTGGGATGGGCCACTTCACATCAGATGACCACCAGATCTACTACTGTGGACAAGAGGACCACAGAAGAAATGGAGTAGCCTTCATAATTAATAATAAAGTGGCTAAAGCAGTGCTTGGATACAATCCAAAAAACGATAGAATGATCTCAATTCGAATTCAGGGTAAGCCATTTAACATCACAGTGATCCAAATATACGCCCCAACCACAGATGCTGAAGAAGCAGAAGTAGATCAGTTCTATGAGGATCTGCAGCACCTACTAGATAATACACCAAAAAGAGATGTTATTTTCATTACAGGAGACTGGAATGCTAAGGTGGGTAGTCAGACGACACCTGGAATTACAGGCAAGCATGGTCTGGGAGAACAAAATGAAGCAGGACATAGGCTGATAGAATTTTGCCAAGACAACTCACTGTGCATAACAAACACTCTCTTCCAACAACCTAAAAGACGACTTTATACATGGACTTCACCAGATGGTCGACACCGAAATCAGATTGACTACATCCTTTGCAGCCAAAGGTGGCGGACATCTATACAGTCGGTAAAAACAAGACCTGGAGCTGACTGTAGTTCAGATCACGAACTTCTTATTGCAAAATTTAGAATCAGACTAAAGAGAATAGGGAAGACCCACAGATCAGTTAGATATGAGCTCACTAATATTCCTAAGGAATATGCAGTGGAGGTGAAGAATAGATTTAAGGGACTAGATTTAGTAGATAGGGTCCCGGAAGAACTATGGACAGAAGTTCGCAACATTGTTCAGGAGGCGGCAACAAAAAACGTCCCAAAGAAAAAGAAAACCAAGAAGGCAAGATGGCTGTCTGCTGAAACACTGGAAGTAGCCCAAGAAAGAAGGAAAGCAAAAGGCAACAGTGATAGGGGGAGATATGCCCAATTAAATGCAAAATTCCAGAGGTTAGCCAGAAGAGATAAAGAATTATTTTTAAACAAGCAATGTGCGGAAGTGGAAGAAGACAATAGGATAGGAAGGACAAGAGACCTCTTCCAGAAAATTAGAAACATCGGAGGTAAATTCCAGGCAAAAATGGGTATGATCAAAAACAAAGATGGTAAGGACCTAACAGAAGCAGAAGAGATCAAGAAAAGGTGGCAAGAATATACGGAAGATCTGTATAGGAAGGATAATAATATTGGAGATAGCTTTGACGGTGTGGTCAGTGAGTTAGAGCCAGACATCCTGAAGAGTGAGGTTGAATGGGCCTTAAGAAGCATTGCTAATAACAAGGCAGCAGGAGACGATGGTATCCCAGCTGAACTGTTTAAAATCTTGCAAGATGATGCTGTCAAGGTGATGCATGCCATATGCCAGCAAATTTGGAAAACACAAGAATGGCCATCAGATTGGAAAAAATCAACTTATATCCCCATACCAAAAAAGGGAAGCACTAAAGAATGTTCAAACTATCGAACAGTGGCACTTATTTCACATGCCAGTAAGGTAATGCTCAAGATCTTGCAAGGTAGACTCCAGCAATTCATGGAGCAAGAATTGCCAGATGTACAAGCTGGGTTTAGAAAAGGCAGAGGAACTAGAGACCAAATTGCCAATATCCGCTGGATAATGGAGAAAGCCAGGGAATTTCAGAAAAACATCTATTTCTGTTTTATTGACTATTCTAAAGCCTTTGACTGTGTGGATCATAACAAATTGTGGCATGTTCTTGGTGGTATGGGGATACCAAGTCATCTTGTCTGCCTCCTGAGGAATCTGTATAACGACCAAGTAGCAACGGTAAGAACAGAGCACGGAACAACGGACTGGTTTAAGATTGGGAAAGGAGTACGGCAGGGCTGTATACTCTCACCCTACCTATTCAACCTGTACGCAGAACACATCATGCGACATGCTGGGCTTGAGGAATCCAAGGCTGGAGTTAAAATCTCTGGAAGAAACATTAACAATCTCAGATATGCAGATGATACCACTTTGATGGCTGAAAGCGAGGAGGAATTGAGGAGCCTTATGACGAAGGTGAAAGAAGAAAGTGCAAAAGCTGGGTTGCAGTTAAACCTCAAAAAAACCAAGATTATGGCAACGAGCTTGATTGATGACTGGCAAATAGAGGGAGAAAAAGTGGAGGCAGTGACAGACTTTGTATTTCTAGGCGCAAAGATTACTGCAGACGCTGACTGCAGCCAGGAAATCAGAAGACGTCTACTTCTTGGGAGGAGAGCAATGGCAAATCTTGATAAAATAGTTAAGAGCAGAGACATCACACTGACAACAAAGGTCCGCATAGTTAAAGCAATGGTATTCCCTGTAGTAACCTATGGCTGAGAGATCTGGACCATAAGGAAGGCTGAGCAAAGGAAGATAAATGCTTTTGAACTGTGGTGTTGGAGGAAAATTCTGAGAGTGCCTTGGACTGCAAGAAGATCAAACCAGTCCATACTCCAGGAAATAAAGCCAGACTGCTCACTTGAGGGAATGATATTAAAGGCAAAACTCAAGTACTTTGGCCACATAATGAGAAGACAGGATACCTTGGAGAAGAAGCTGATGCTAGGGAAAGTGGAAGGCAAAAGGAAGAGGGGCCGACCAAGGGCAAGATGGATGGATGATATTCTGGAGGTGACAGACTCAACCATTGGGGAGCTGGGGATGGTGACGGCCGACAGAAAGCTCTGGCGTGGACTGGTCCATGAAGTCACGAAGAGTCGGAAACGACTGAACGAATAAACAACAACAACAAGGAAATGTAAACTTGAAGCAGACCCGAGGGGAATAATCTTCAGATATAAAATATGGTCTAATCTGAAACACATTGACTTTAGAATAGCCCCACTGAGATTTCAGGATTAGACTGTAAGTAGAAATGTAAGATAAATCTGTCATGGATTTATTTTAAAATAAAGTGGAGGCATGCACCAATATTGACTCCAACCTGGCATAGATAGTACACAGAGTCTACTAGCATCCATATTTAATTAAATAAATTACAGTATATTTAAAATGCAGTGCTACACACACCATCTAAGGTATGTATGTATGTATGTATGTATGTATGTATGTATGTATATATATATATATATATATATATATATATATATAAATATAAATATAAATATAAATATAAATATAAATAATATAAATATAAATATAAATATATTAATTTTTATGCAAAATGAAGGAATAAGAAGGGAAAATTGAAAGAAAAAGGAAAAATATAAAAAACATACATACACATGCACATACACTGCTCAAAAAAATAAAGGGAACACTGAAACAACACAATGTAAGTCCAAGTCAATCACACTTCTGTGAAATCAAACTGTCCACTTAGGTAGCAACACTGATTGACAATCAATTTCACATGCTGTTGTGCACATGGAATAGACAACAGGCGGAAAGCATAGGCAGTTAGCAAGACATCCCCAATAAAGGAGTAGATCTGCAGGTGGTGACCACAGACCACTTCTCAGTTCTTATGCTTTCTGGCTGATGGTTTGGTCACTTTTGAATGCTGGCGGTGCTTCCACTCTAGTGGTAGCATGAGACGGAGTCTACAACCCACACAAGTGGCTCAGGTAGTGCAGCTCATCCAGGATGGCATATCAATGCGAGCTGTGGCAAGAAGGTTTGCTGTGTCTGTCAGCGTAGTGTCCAGAGCATGGAGGCGCTACCAGGAGACAGGTCAGTACATCAGGAGACGTGGAGGAGGCCGTAGGAGGGCAACAACCCAGCAGCAGGACCGCTACCTCCGCCTTTGTGCAAGGAGGGACAGGAGGAGCACTGCCAGAGCCCTGCAAAATGACCTCCAGTGGGCCACAAATGTGCGTGTGGCTGCTCAAACGGTCAGAAACAGACTCCATGAGGGTGGTATGAGGGCCCGATGTCCACAGGTGGGGGTTGTGCTTACAGCCCAACACCGTGCAGGACGTTTGGCATTTGCCAGAGAACACCAAGATTGGCAACTTTGCCACTGGCGCCCTGTGCTCTTCACAGATGAAAGCAGGTTCACACTGAGCACATGTGACAGACGTGACAGGGTCTGGAGACGCCGTGGAGAACGTTCTGCTGCCTGCAACATCCTCCAGCATGACCGGTTTGGCAGTGGGTCAGTAATGGTGTGGGGTGGCATTTCTTTAGGGGGCCGCACAGCCCTCCATGTGCTCGCCAGAGGTAGCCTGACTGCCATTAGGTACCGAGATGAGATCCTCAGACCCCTTGTGAGACCATATGCTGGTGCGGTTGGCCCTGGGTTCCTCCTAATGCAAGACAATGCTAGACCTCATGTGGCTGGAGTGTGCCAGCAGTTCCTGCAAGACGAAGGCATTGATGCTATGGACTGGCCCGCCCGTTCCCCAGACCTGAATCCAATTGAGCACATCTGGGACATCATGTCTCGCTCCATCCACCAACGCCACGTTGCACCACAGACTGTCCAGGAGTTGGGGGATGCTTTAGTCCAGGTGTGGGAGGAGATCCCTCAGGAGACCATCCGCCACCTCATCAGGAGCATGCCCAGGTGTTGTAGGGAGGTCATACAGGCACGTGGAGGCCACACACACTACTGAGCCTCATTTTGACTTGTTTTAAGGACATTACATCAACGTTGGATCAGCCTGTAGTGTTCTTTCCCACTTTAATTTTTGAGTGTAACTCCACATCCAGACCTCCAGGGGTTGCTTACATTTGATTTCCATTGCTTTTTGTGTGATGTTGTTGTCAGCACATTCAACTATGTAATGAACAAAGTAATTAATACGAATATTTCATTCATTCAGATCTAGGATGTCTTATTTCAGTGTTCCCTTTATTTTTTTGAGCAGCTTACAATAATAAAATTTTGACTGCATAAAATAATATTATTAGTATTTCTTTTGCTTCAGTGGAGTGTTAGTTCATAAATGGAAAGTTGAGCAGGTATCTGAAATCCAGGATTGAAATCAGTCAATTCTGTCTTTCCAAGGCTGAATAAGTACCTTCTTTATTATCCCTCTCCCTCTCCCTGCAAAGTTATTCTTCATATAACAATCTATTCAAAATGTTTGGCATACAATGAAGAGCACATTCACACATGTAAACTCTAAAAATCTTTGTAAAAACTGTGTTTAAAATTTTGTAAATATTAACCAAAATGAAACATTAATGGTAAAGATCATGTCCTATGAGTAAGTGTTCCCTCATAAATGTTAGATTTCCACCATTTCTGAGCTGGTAACCAACCCTTTTTCAACATTCTCTGAGGACTTCAATAGACATGAAAGAATATTTGTTGAAGTAGTCTTATCTTCATATCATAGATACATACTTCATATGTACAGTATCTCATACAGACTCTGAAGCCTAACAAGGCTCCTGGTGAAGATCTTTCCCCTCCCTGAATTATTTAAAGGACACATTAATTGGTGGGCTCTCCTACTTGCAGGCTTATTTACTCACATAAATAACTCCTGCCAAATTCCAGCTGGTTGGGAGCATTGTGATTCCCATTTATAAACTGCCCAGGGTCCCTCCTTGTGGGGGAGATGGGCGGGATATAAATGTAATAAATAAATAAATAAATAAATAAATAGGGGGATAAGCGTGACCCCTCAAATTATCGACCAATCAGTCTAATTGATATTGTAGCTAAACTGTATGCTAAATATCTTTTATATAAAATTGAGGACTGGGTATTTACTTCTCAGCCACAGAACCTTAACACTTAACAGGGCTGCCTTGTTTACAAAACTTGTAAAGTTTTGTGGATGGAGCTTATGGCCACCTTGAAAAGGATACCGTAGAGATAATAAAAGCAGAGTGAAGAACAACTAACCACAAGGAACAAGCCACCCAGATGCTTATCTTGGATAGGAATGCTTAAGGTTTCCAAAATTAAGGTGGGAGAGGTGAGTGTCTGGTGACAGTGCTTTTCTATGCAGGCCTCATATTAGGGAACAACTTCCCTGAACACAGAGCTTTCCAAACTGTGTGTCGGGACACATTAGTGTGTCGGCTGCAGTGTCTGGGTGCCTCGCGACTGCTGCTGCCTCCGAGCCCTGCCAGGATTCCACGCAGGTCCTAGTGCCTGCCTTGTGCCCTGCTGTAAGAGTGTGTCGCGAAATGATGCATGTCTAAAAAGTGTCACCAACATGAAAAGTTTGGAAAACTCTACCTTAAGAGGTTTGGTTGGCACCTATCCTGACATCATTTTAAAAGGCTGTGAAAAAGAAGCTTTCATGTTTATCACCAAGGCTGAGATTAAAGTGGAGCTAATGGTTGTTTGTTGTATATTGTTCTGTATTTTTAAAATTTTAGGGTATGTTTTTATATTTTTATTTATAGCATAAACTGCTGGGAGTTGGGTCTGATAACAGTATAGAAGAAAGATAGATAGATAGATAGATAGATAGATAGATAGATAGATAGATAGATAGATAGATAGACAGACAGACAGACAGACAGACAGACAGACAGACAGACAGACAGACAGACAGACAGACAGTTTTTCTTTCTTTTGCACAGTGTTGGAACTTGGAGCCATCTACTGAAGGTATATGCAGACACATTCAAGACCAATAAAAGGGAATTCTATATCTTTTACTTGTGTTTTTCTCAAGGTATAGACTATATTTCCTTGAGAAATACATTTAGCCTCTATTCCTTCTGCCTTTAGACGTCAAGCCATTTCTTTTTTAATCAGGCCTTTTCAATCTGAATTAGTTAATAGTAATTTCATCTGTTTCAACAGGTTTTAACTCTGATTATGTTACCTAGTCTGGTAATGAAACATCTGCAAGCAAACAACCAAGCTCAGAGAGCACCAAGGACTTCACAGTTCAATCCTGAGCTACATATACAGTATTCTCTTCTATTGGAGATTTTAACTCTGTCTGTTTATGTGTTTGTGTTTGTGTACACACACTATAGAAGCAGTATGTGTGTGTGTGTCCTGTAGGTGAGATGATGATGATGATGAGGAGGAGGAGGAGGAGGAGGAGGAGGATTCTGTACCCATCATATGAATTTGCTGCCATCAGAATGAAGGTCACCAATTTAAATGTTTGAAAAGGAGACTGGTTCATTGGGGGAGAGCTACCATTGACTACTTATATTAGAACAACATTATGCTATCATCATGTCTTCCTTGTGAGCTTCTTTGAGATTTCAAGTCAGCCATTATGTGACACAATACTGAACTAGATGTACCTTTCTTCTGCTTTTTCCATCAGGACTCTGGCTAGTTTCTTAGGACCATAGTTCTTTTCCAGGTCTTTGCAGAAACCTGAAGCAATCAAGATGCAGAAAAAGGACTGTTGTGTAACCTATCAATAAATGATGATGATGGTAATTGTGATACCAATACTAAAACTATTACTGCTAATAATAATCTGCTATAAAAGCTGTCAAACAATAAAATATGTTTATGCTTTCATTTTGGCCTAATGGCAATGGGATTGGAGCCAGCCAAGTAGCAGTGATGCTTTGTGGTTATTAGAGAATGACATATGACAAATTATTCTTTACCCTTCCTATAAAGAAGGGAATACTGTAAACAACAAAAGCTTTGGTAAGTTATTTCCTTCCTTCCTTCCATCCATCCATCCATCCATCCATCCATCCCACTTGCCATTATTTCGCTAGACCTGTATATATAGCCAGCACAAAAAGAACAGCCAGGCCACAAAACTACCTTTTGAAATGTGCTTTACAACAAGCGGTTTGCCACATTCAATGTTAAAAGGTGATGGTCTTGCATGTTTGGGAACTCACAAAATTGACAGAAATCTTTTTAAAAGATGAAAAGCACCTGAACTTGGCACTGAATATTGTGAGCAACGATGAGCCCTGGAAAAATGAATTCACAAGTTGAAGATGAAAGGCAATTAAAATGAATGTGACAACCTAGTTGACCCCCCCCCCCACATGCTTTTGCATAACATAATAAAACCAAGACTAGGCTTTGTTCTTTAGAAGTGCAGTCCTGGAGTGTCATGGCCAAAAGCACATTTCTACAGCTACTCCAGAGTGCTCCCTGAACACTCTGAGACCAAACTGTTATTTTGTTTTTGTGGTTATATCGAAGGAAGTCTTAGGCTTTTAAAAATTAAAAATCCAAGTGTGATCTGTTGCAATAAACAGAAGATCCAATGTTTTGGTTTTATTTATACAAAGTATATTATGTAGAATAATAATGGTAATATTTAATGTATATTTGACATTGATACATATGTTTGATCTGAAGAAAAGGCCATAGAAAGTGGCCAGCAGAAGTGGATTTCTCTCTCCTCTGCCAGTCCTTTTCCCCCATAAACAAGCAGGCCTTACCAATTACTTTAAGAAACAAAAATGGAAGCTTGCAAAATCCATGTCCCAAACTTTATAAATTTAATTTGGAGCAGAGGAAACCAGGGAGAGATATATTGTCTGAGTATCTTTTTCTAGAGGGATACAATATTATACTGACATTTTCTGTTGAGAATTCTGGAACCCTGTAAGTGGAGCTATGCTTGCCTTCTTTCTTCTTGCAAACTTTTAGAAAGATTTGATTGATTGATGTGACTATCCATGTTCAGATGCTTACAGGAGCTGCCAGCGGGCATAGTCAAAGCACACTGGTTATTTTGGAATTTGCTGTTGCAGTACATCTGGAGTGCACTGAGTAGAGAAAGACTAATCTACATCTACGGCATTTTTAAATAATTTTTTACTATGATAATGCCACTCTGCTGGTATTTCTTTCATTCTCCAAAAGGACTCCTGAGGATTTTTACTTACAGAAATCAATACTTTTTATCCATCTGCCTGTTAAGGAAAACATCCAAACTATGCCATTTTCTGCAACATATCTTCAACCAACTTGAGTTTTCCTTCCCACTTTCCCAAGCCTCAGAACTGTTCCACTGCATCAAAATGAAACTGAAATGCATTAAATCATAATTCTTCTCCTCAATAGTGTTTTTAACACCGAATAACTAAAGGTTTGAGGAAGAGGAACATTTTTCTAAATGAACAGTGGTATGCAGGTCATTGAAAGCTTCCTCTGTTGCAGCAGTCATTCTTCCACACAGCAGTAAACATCTTTGAAGCATTAGAGTCACTTGTTAATGCATTTTCCTGTTCGATGTCTTAAGTCCGATACATAAAATAGGCTGCTAATGTGATTATATGCACGCACATCCTAGAAATCAAGCATAGCTAAAAGGAGCCACTTCCATAAAGCTTGACTGGAAGATTTTTTTAAAAGGCAACTATAGTATAAATGGTTATTATTCACTATTATACAGGAATATTGTTCAAACTCATAGGCAACAAATCATTATGAAATCAAAGCCATATTTTGTGGAAGGGTATATGTGAGGGAATTAAAATTCTATCCTATTCAAAAATGAAAACTTAAGAGCTGTGTTTTATTATCATTCCTCTCCCCCATTTCTTTATGTTTTGAACATGCTAAATTTATTTTATTTATTTATTTCTCATATTTCTACACCGCCCATCTCGCAAGCGACTTGCAAGTTATCACCAAGATGAGAGTTTTCTTTATTTACTTCTTTCCAAACACTCTTCAGGTTTCTCAATTAATGGAGAATGTGAAAAACGATATTTATAAACCTCTAATTTTTTGTTTAAGAATGCTGCAGTAATTTCAAAAGAATATTGAGGAATGAGGGTGCGAAAAAATCATTTTTTTCCTTTTCCCTTTTACCTATAGTGAGTCTTTTTCCTTAGTCATATCAAAACTAAGTTGGTGTATCTTCGTTTCTTCAGATTTTTCTCCCAGTTTTTACATCCATCTTGAAACTTTATTTTATGCAAAACCTAGCGACAATATTGGATGTGTGAAGCATAAGGAAATTACATTCACTTTTTTACAACACATTTTAGGTGCCTTAAAATTTTTCACGTATGTCACCCATACAATTACACTCAGGAATAGACTGGAGTTTTGTACTGGATGAAGCTGATAGAAAATGTAGTATTGTTTATTACCCTGGCCTTCTATCATTCCTCCAAAGAGTTCAGATGATAACCATAGCCTCCTTCAAATATTATCTTCACCTCAACTCTGTGAGGTGATTAAACTATAGTGAATTACTATATCAAGGTCATTATAATACATCTCTTCCTGGTTGTAATCCACTATTCTAGCAAATATTCTTCACTGGCTTTATTAAAAACTACATTTTAAAAATGTTTCACTCTTTTATTGCCATTTTTCCTCCTTCGAGAACTGAGAAGGAGATGGTTGACTATAAACAGAGGCAGTAATATTTCATACCAGTATAGGATAAATAGCAGTTCAGTAGAAAGATATAAGTCAGCTTGGTTTCTAAAATAAGAAAACTGAAGGAAATTAATGGAAAAAAGAGTTTCCTCTCCTCTCCCCTTCCTAACTATAGTTACCTGTATTCACCCCCACACCTACAGTAAGCCACTCTAGCAGATCAGGTGGGAGAGCATTTGAACAGTATATATGGGGCATGGAAAATTATAGAGGGCACAAAAAAATTAGCTGCTAATTCAAATAGAGGTCTATGCCATTTTTCATGATTCCTCTCTGTGCCCCTTTCCCTTCAGTTCCCAATCTTTTAGAGAGGCGTTGTGAAGGGGGAGAAAATGCTTCCAGAGGTTCAGATATGAATTAATCTATCAATCAATCTAGATAGTGGGCAAAACACAATCCTGGAATCAGGACTTGTGAAATGAACCATCTAGCAAAAATGTGGATATGGTCCTGTTCAAGTCAAATTTCTCTTATTGGTCTTTAATAATTTTCTAATGTTAAATAAGAGTGCCTTTTGAAAACCTCAGTCACAACAGATCACTGCAGTTTTTTCAAAGGGAATGAGTCTTTATATAATCCAGCAATCTATCCAGTCCCTCTGAAGTAGGTAGGTACACTAGTTTTATTCATAGCATGTTAGATGGGAAAAAGGAGGCCAACATGGATTGGACTAAGGGGGGGGTGGGAGGAGGAGGAGGAGGAGGGGGGGAAGAGGAAGAAGAAGAGGAAGAAGTATTTGCTGCATGGGAGTCAGTACCAGGTGGCATATTTACAGGAAAAAAACTGCCTATAACAATTCACATACTGTACTTTACTTCCTTTTCATTTGGGTTGATCTTTTGGATCAAGGTGTGGGATTCTGCTACCTTTCTCATCTGTCCCCAGCTTTTTTTTCCTTTTATTAAACATCTAAACAGCTGCATAGCTGTAAATAAACACACAGACCTTTTTTATATTTTAAAAACTTGCATTTTCATGCAGCTATAGAGTTCTGCATGCAGTTATTGGGGGGGGGGATCTGAAATAGATGCATGCATGAACTCATCTGGGTTCCTTGAGCTGCCCACATACAGCAACCTCCTGCATTCTTGCTGATTAGTCAAGCTGCAGCTGCAATGACCAGACATTTCCAAACAGCAGTATCAGTCAATCAATCAATCACTTTATTGCGGTCATAGACCAGTACAATGGTGTTATTTCGTGAGATAAACATAGTCACGCTTAGAGTATTAACAACATATAGTAAAATATATATTAAAATTCAATTAAATCAATTAAAATACATTTATTATCTATCTATCTCTATGTATAAAATCTAAGGTGTGGCCTATTTTAACTATTTAAGAATATAAAATTTTAAGAGTATATTAGATATGAGATAAAAGACATAAAAGACTATTTTACGGCTATGTTGTAAATATAGATAAAATTATAAAATTTACTATTGTATACATTACATAGATTGGCCTCTCTTGGTGTGTCGAATCTTCATTGCTGCAGTGCAGAACCTTGCTACCTGCGCTGTAACTGTGGAAGTTTCCTCTATAAGCAGCAATTGCATATACTCAGAATCTGTACGTCCAAGGTGTTTAATAATGAGCGGTGTAATGAATTTAATACGAATGTCTTTGTAAAAATCACAATGTAAAAAGACATGGTCTATAGTTTCGACCTCCCCTGAGTCACATGGGCAAAGTCTTGCGGCCAATGGAATGTTTTTATATTTTCCCTCCAACACTGCAGAAGGGAGAGCATGGCAGCGAGCTAATGAAAAGGCTTTCCGGAGGAAGGAAATTTCAAGTTGCTCAAGATAGCTGGCAGCAGAAACAATATATTTTTTATGCGCAGGAGACAGAAAAAGTGGCACCTTCCCTATGTCTGCTTGTCTTTCTATATCCATTATCCTTTGTTTTAACTCTAGCTTTGTTAGGTTATAATCCATCTCAAGAAGAGTGGCTATCCCAGCTTTAGAAGATTTGCATTGATGGCCTTGATCCATGAGGATTGAAAATTGTCTTGAAAAATAAGAGGTACAAGGCCCTTAGGGTATAGTTTGAACTTTAGCCAAAGGATTAGAGAGGCTAGACACACTCTAGACCCAACCCTCACCATGCCAGTTTCAAGTCGTAGATGTGCATTTGACACACATCTAGGCATCTGAAGTAACGCTCTGATAAATTTGGCTTGTACTTTTTCCAGTGATGTAAAGCATGAAGGGGAGGGGATGACTAAAGTCCCATAAAGGAGTTGGGCTAATGACTTGGCCCGAAAGAGTTTAAGTGCTGCTGGAACATATGATCCCCCCTTATATCAGAAGAATTTTAGAATAGCATTGGCCGATTGTTGTCCATTGGCTGCAGCATACTCGCAGTGAGCTTTCCGCGAACCTGTAGTATGAATAAATACCTAGGTACTTAAAACTGGTCACTTGCTCTATTTTGTGTTCACGGATATTTCATGAGTTACATTTCAATCTTTTTGCAAATGCCATTATCTTGGTTTTCTCATTGTTTATTTCCAGCTTCTTGCTATCACAATAATGAGCCAAGGATTTCAGAGCTCTTTTGAGTCCTATGGGGGTTCTAGATAGGACTACAGCATTGTCTGCGTATAGTAGCGTAGCAATTCTGCGATCTCCTAATTTGGGAGGGTGGAATTATGGCTTATTTAAGCAGTTCACCAAATTATTGATATAAAAGTTAAAAAGTAGGGGGGCCAAAATACATCCCTGTTTCACCCCCTTTTGGACTTTTATCAGCTTCGAGAGAGCCCCTTGCCTATTGCACATAATCTTGAGGGTTGTATTTGTTTGTAGGGCACGAATTAGATGGAGAAGCCTACGATCGATTGATGTTGCTTCCAGCTTCTCCCGGAGTCTGTTTCTAGACACCAAATCAAAGGCTGCCTTCAGATCTATGAAGGCAGCATACAGTGCTGTTATTTTATTCGATGAATATTTTTCAGTTAAATGCTGTAAAATCACATATTGTTCAATAGTGCCTCGACCTTCTCTAAACCCTGCCTGTTCATCAGCTATCAGGTTTCCCTGATCCAGCCAGACCTTTAATTTTTCATATATGTGTTTGGCATAGAGCTTACTAATTATATTTAATAGGCTTATTGGCCTATAATTTGTGGGGTCATCTCTCTTACCCTTCTTGAAAATTGGAACTATGATAGCCACGCCCCAATCCTCAGGTATCTGTCCAGTGGAATCAATGAAAGTAAAGAGTGATGCTAAGATTGGAGTCCACCACTCCACGTTGTTCTTTAATAATTCTGGGGGTATAAGGTCAGCACCCGGGGCCTTCCTCTTTCCAAGTTGTCCTATAAGCAACTTAATTTAGTGCGCTGATACGGGGGGGCAGTCTGGTAGGTCTTCCTTCATTTTCCATTCTGTTTGGTTAGATGACTCCTCATACATCTTCTGGAAGTGTAATTCCCAAACTTCAGGGGGTATATGAGAGTCTGTTAAGGTAGGGGTTCTATACATCTGATTGGATATTATCTGCCAGAAAAGAGACAAATTCTTTAGCTTTGCTGCTTCAGTTAAACATTTCCAAGTAGCTATTATGTCTTTTTTCTTCTTCTCAGCCACTAAACATTTGTACTGCTTTTTAAGGGTGAGTAGAAGTTTAAGGCTCTCCATATTTTTATTGTTGTCTCCTATCTGCGATTTATACTGATGGTAAATGGCAGTGAGGGCTTTCTTAGCATCCACACATTCTTTGTCGAACCATGGCTTCGATACATTTTTAGATCTTTTAGGAGAGGACGTACAGTCATAAGCTAACAAGAGGTGTAAATTTTGTATTAGCATTTTGTATAAATTCAAAGGATCTTGGATAAACAGCAGTATGAAAACCTTCAATGTCCCCTCCACTTTTCCTGCAGTTGCAGTACTAATAAGGACTCGCCATAAATGTCTGTTCTATAAACGCAAATGATGAAATGCATGTGACATTTTCAGTTGTGACTACTTTCTTAGCAATAATAGTGCATGGAAGGTACTGTAATACATTCATTTAAGTGCACTATCAAGCAGCAACTGTGGTTGCAAAAATATCAGCATAGTGGTGATATGCTGACAGCTTGGGAAATGATGGGGGGAATGGCTCAGAAAATCAAGATGGTAGCTACAACTGCATGATTGAAGTCCCGCCCACTTTTAATGCATCACATTCATGAGATATGCAAAAAAGTAGGGTTTCTATCACATGGTTGCGACTGCCATCTTGACTTCTTTATTTGCCTCTACAGATGCACCTGGTCATTTCAGAAAAGAAAGGGTCCAAATGTATCTCCTACGCTGATCATAATGATGCATAACTTATTTCTGTTTATTACAAAAGGTTAAGTATTAATATATCTACATATGTGGCAATAACATAAAAATAAAATATCATTTGTCTTCTTTTCACTTGATTCATATAGTATAAAGGAATATATTGGCCACATAATTCATTTGTTTAATATAACAAGAAAAATATTTCTCTTTTCCACTGAAAGTAACAAATAATAGTAAACACTCTTAAACATAAAGATTATATGCATATTATTTGCACTTGCATTTATTAGTTAGAGCTTTCAGCATGCACACTGAAGTTATATTTGTCTGTTCCAGTGTATCTGCTATTTAAAGAAAAATCCCTGAAAATAAAACCTCACATTGATTTGGGTGCCATGAAAACCATCTTAATTGTCACTAGTCATCTGTTGTATGTCAATATATTTCTCCTTCTCATCATATTGTTTTACTGAATCCAGGTGATATACAGTAGTCTAATAATAGGCTGCATAGTTATAATATTGAAAAATGTCTGTGGTTAGTTTGAAATCTTGCTTCACTGAGCATTGTGTTTTAATATTGGGATAATATTGAGCAAATCATAATAGGATTTATGTATTTATTTACACAGGAAATATTGTGTTCATTTTTAGATACTTTGGAAGGTTGCAGACCAGTTACTTCTAGCCTTTCTTTTTCCTTTAATCTCCCTGTTAGGACCCAAATTTAAATTCAGTGTGGAAGTCTAGTAAATAAAAGCCAGAGCATGACTAGACTTCTAACAATATATCTGATATCAAGTCATTGTTGCAACAAACAAAAAAAGATTCTACAATACAAATGTGTTCTTCAATCCAGTGCTTGACCTCAATTTTGGATTCTGACACAGCTACTTCAGTCATGGCACTGACTTTCTGGTGGTGTGTCTCAGTTGGATAAATTTCTAGATGAGGCTGCACAGAGAAGTGGAAATTATAAAGGGACAGACAAATGTCATGGGCATAAAGAAGACTGAAAGAGGAGCTGAGGAAGATATTAAGGAGCTGATGGAATACGGCCAGATAGTGGTTACATTCTTTACATGTTTCCAAAGCTTGACATTTAACTGATCTTTAGGTTATGAGAAATCAGCACTTTCCCATTTTTTATAGAGTGAAACAAGCCTATGCAAATTGTTGAAATACATGCGACTGGATATTCACTTTTTATTGTTGAAATGTATATGACTGCATACGTGTATGAATCCATTTCATATTTTCCATCAGCATGTTACAGGTGGTTATGGCCACTTGGGAATCATTTCAACAACACAGAAGTTTCCAACTAAAATCTAATCTTTGGAAGGGTATAAGGTTTGGATCTCAATGGAAAGACAAAAGTTGAGGTCTAAAAAGAGAAATGTCTCTTATATTGATTTAACCAGAAATGAGATATCACCAGGCTTCCACCCTGCATTCAGAAGCACTGTAAAGGTGACCCCCCTTTTGATGTGTGAGATTTAGGTTGTTTTCTTGATAGCATTCATCATCATGCCGTTTTTCTGTATATCATCTAAAAGGAAAAAAATGCATCATAAAACTGTATGCTATCTGTGAAACTGACATCATCCCCTATTAAATGCTATTTAATGGACTAATTCCAATGTCCATGTGTGGGAGGGGAGATCCCTTTTTCATTGGCAACTATGGTCAGTCTTGGTGTTCTCCATTTTAATTCCTCAGAAGACCCACACTGTTTTACCATTTGGGGACATTTACAAAAGTGAGTGCTGTCAACTTTTTCACCATTTGTCTGTGTCAGGGCTGCTCACTACTTCAAAGGATTGTTCAGTTTAAAGAAGCTTTGGTGAAGTCACTCTAGTGAATCTGATTTGTGAACTGAAATAGATATCCATTTCAAAGCAGAAAATCACATCAAGTGGCTGTGAAGCACTTCACAGATTCAGTGGCTTTTTTATGCTTCTGGGGTTGTTACAGACAATATACCATATTGCAAGTTCGCTCCCATATATGGAAATCCTGAGGGCAGTTTAGTGGTGTGATGAGTTCTCTGATAGACAGTTGATTTTTATCACCTCATTAAATTCTTTGCCTATCATAGCTCTTTGGGGGCAAGAAAGCCAACTCAGCTTTGGGCTTTGTTCATTTTCTCAGCTCTTAACTTCTTTAATGCTGCCAGCTAGAAGACTTACTTTGCTTCTGCTGGTGGAATGTTACATTTCTGCACTGGTCCTGCACTGGTTCCCCCACACAGCTGGGATCTCAGCTCAGCTCTCAACAGTCCAAATATGGACTGAAGGCTGACTCATACAGAGCATGCTCTTATGTCAAATTACATATGACTGGGGCACATGTCCCAGCAATAAGTGAATGGGTGTCAGGCTGGCACTGGGGCTGGCCAAAACATTTACTGTGAATGCCACTTTTTCTGTGGCCTGCTTTTTCTACTAACAAGCCATGAATGGTTCCTCACAGTCTGTTTCTAGCATGATTATCCAAAAAAGAGAAAGCTGCAGAAGTGCCCCTAAGACTAAGCCATTGTGTAGTTACAGGACCACACAGCTTGAAAGTCTCCAAATTCAGCGTTTTTAATGCACCAGAGTTACCACTATATAGTAAAGGGAAGGAAGTAGAGCAAGAAGAAGAGAGAAAGAGCATCAGAAGTAGAGTGCTGTGGAGACATAAACTGAGAGGCTGACCTGTCGAAGCCCTATATACTCTATGGTAACTCCAACATTTCCCAGTGGTCCAGGTGTGTTTTCTTTCTCTTTTTAAACAAAGCAAAACAAAAATAGAGTATAAGAAGTTTATGGTCTAACAGGCTGAGTTTGCTTAGCATGGATTTGTAACTCAGTTAAAGGTTTCAGTTAATGAACTGTCTGTTTGTCAGGCAGGGATAAGAAAGGGGCCTTATACCTCCAAATGGTACATGGCTCGAAATGCAAGTGGTTGTCCTTCACTGTTTTCCCCACCACTGTCTGTAACACCTACACACTGACACATATTTTTGAGATAGGTTTAAAAATACTTTGGGAGTAACAAGCTGTCTTGCCGTTTAGAATAGTTACACATTTTATAATTAATTCCTGAACAGTTTGAAAAAGGTTCCACAATGCACTATTTTTGTGTGTGTTAAACTTCAGAGGTGACAAGTGTTTTAACATTTATAGACATTTAATTTGACTATTGGTCTGTTTAATTTTCTTTCTCTTATGCACTCTTATATGTTACTGTTCACTAGGTCTCTGTAGTGCTTTGGTTTTGATTCGGAACAGGTGGGAACATGCACAAGCACCAGTTTGTGACTCATTCAGAAAACCATCTCTTTTTCCAGGTTCGTTTTCAGCCTTTGAAATTAGTTACAAATGCCAGAGAAGTCTTTTACTGAACATTTCAGAGGTGCCCAATAATGAAGTCACTCATTTCTGAAAGGTGGTTCCCCAAATCAAGTTCTCACTTAGAGTTTACATAGACCTATGAAATCTTTGTCCTCATAAAATTTGGAGCTCCTTGGGTCTTCTTGCAAAGCCTCAAGAGAATTGGGCAGACCTTTTCCCTGATCTTCCTTATGACCCTTAGACCACCTTTCTCTTTCTTATTATATTACCGCAGTGCCTCATATTCGCAGTTACAGAGCAAGAGGCATAGCTCTAATAGTAGAATACATAGTTTGCTGCACAAGTTGCTCAGATTTAATGTTTGACATTTTCTAGGAAAGATTGTTGTCTGAAACTGTTGCAAAACAGAGACAGGCAGTGCTGTTCTCTGCTAGACAATCCAATACAGTGGTTTGGTCAAAGGACATTTCCATGAAGAAGTGATCTGTTTCCTCCTGATAAAAGGCTGCCTGGTTGCCATAAAATTTCTTTGCAGGACAGTGCCTAAACCTTAACCCATCTTTTTGTATTGTTTTGCCTAAGAAATTTTGAGCTGGGCAAATGCATCTACTTTTTTGGCTCTTTGTCACTCTGCTGATTTTCAAGCTGTGTTCCGAATATAATGACATGGTGTGACAGACACTATAAGGCATTAAATCATACTCACTTTTTATGTCTGTTTATGACTGATGTCAGTCATCAGTGAGGGTGATACATGTCCTCTGCCTCACTCAACCAACTAGGCAAGGTGCTTGTTTTGCCTGTCATGATGCTTCAAGGTAAAAAGAAATATCTCTTTGCTCCTAGGGTCTATTCATAAGGCAGGTATTAATGTTTGCCATTATCACCTTTTCCCCTTTTGCTCTGCTTCCTATTTTTTAAAATTATTATTATGTACTCAGTGCCTCCCACTGTTTCTTCCCAAGAATGCATTTGTTCTTCAGAACTGCTAATAGCATATTCAAAAATTGCTGAATTTTGTTCAAATTCAATTACATACTGTAGTATATTCCCCCTTATAAGATACAGCTGCAATCGTGTCTTATTCGAGTGCATTGATAGCTTGGTGAGGTTAACAACTCATCTGGCATGCCATCAATAACTCCACTTTGCAGGAAGCACGGTAAAGGCATTGGCAGCTTGCCATGCTGCCTTCTTTGCCAACCCATGCATTTTATACACGAAGAAAAGAAATCTCAACTCAAGAAGAATTCTATCAATGACCACGTGAACAAGGAGGACTTGCGTGTGCCTATATTAAGATAGTATTTTGAGGTTTTCCAGTTTAGACAAATAATGAGCATTGCTTACAATGTTCCAACAAAATATGGTTATGGAAATCAAGGGATGTGATATAGAAATTGTAAGCTTACTACATTATAAAAAGTTTAAAGCCAGACCAGATAGAAGATAATATATAATATATGGAGAGTATATTTCTTCAAATAACTATTCAATGATGTTCAATGATGTACTTTCTTATTGAACTATTCAATAAGAAAGAGGAGTCAGCAATGCCACAGTCATTCCCCCTTGGTTCCTTTTACTTACCATCCTTTATTTTTTGACAAGGGCAAAAGTAATGGGATAGAGCAGGTCTCTACAGACTAAGTAACATATATAGTAAAGTAAAGTGCAACCCAAAACAGGGGAGCAGTTAATTAAAGATGCAGAGAAGATTGAATGTAAGTGGTTACAGACCCAATGAATTATACACTTTATTTCTAATTCTAGGGTTAAATCAAGGTTAAACAGACCATCAATGATCATAGAGAAACTAATTTTACAATAGGAGGATGCAAAAAGTTAGGCCATCAAATATCTGTATGTGTATAAGTTCCTCAGAAACTGGGACTTGAGTGAGTTTAAGGAAAGTTTGAGGAAATAACATTGGAGACCTACAGTATTTATGAGACTGTTTGGGCCTGGATAGTCCATAAAACTCCTTAAATCTATATTGGCCAAAACTAGGGAAGTAAATCTGAAAATAATTCATGGATGATATTTGACATAGGAACACACCCTGCAAGATTGCCACACATCTATACAAGCAAGAGCAACTTATGCCGGAGGGAAAACTGTGGACAGATTGGTGCATACTTTCCTATTTGGTGGCAATGCTCATCAATCAAAATGTTGTGGACTGAAAATGTCATGTATATAGTAGGACTATTCAAAAAAAGATAACCCCATGCCCTATATCAGCTCCATTATGAGTGACTTGCATATAGAACTAGAAAAAGACCTACTGATTTTAATTCTGACAGCTGCCCATGAAATTATAGCTTATTAATTGAAGAATACAGCAGGATATTCATTCCATCAGCAATACAAGAAGGTGTGGAATTTAGCCTTAGTTGAACATTTAACCAGTTGGGGAAACTAAGCAGAAATATTAACTACAGAGATATTTTTTCCTTTATGTGGTCTTAAGTTTTTGGTGTATATTAAAAGTAATGCTGAGAATATCTAAGTCCTTGTAACCCACCATGATCTATGAGTTGATTTGTTGCGGTACTAATGAATAGGGGCATATTGATAGCAATCACTAATTCTTTATAAAGTTTATGTAAACGTTCAATAGTTGTGCTAGTATTTCCTTGTCTTTTTTATATATATGAAGATGCTTCTTTTTTTAAAAAAAGCACAGCAGTGGGTATAATGCTACTACCTTTGTCAGCTCCTAAGTCCCAAACTCTAAAGGATGGATTATAACCCATACAATCACCCCTTTCTGGAACAATCTGATGATGCTTAACCTAGATTTGTCTGGGAGCAGAAATCCCATTATGTCATTAATCACTATATTTAATTAGTTATGAGTTAAGTAACAGTTATCACAAAATTGTTGTATTTATATTTCATCTGAGAATGAGTGGCAAGCTGCAATGATCACAAATGTCAAAGAGTTATTAGAGATAATTTAAAATGAAGTTGGAGGGTTTGCTTGTGTTTTAGCTTGCAAAGCAGTTACATTATTATTGTTTTTCTTTCAAGATGTAAGTCAGGGTTGAGGCATGGTGTGGATGGAAGAGAAGGGAAATTGGTGGAAGAAGGAGATGGAATTAGAAAAAGGATGAACATCTAGGACAATGGAAGCAAAAGGGGCAGGAGCTATACCTCATATGATTTGAGCAGATGGAGTGAAGGCAAGGAAGACCTTCAGAGATAGTGCCATGTTGTGGGAGCGTGGTCTGGCAATGCTGACTGAGAAGCCCAGGAATTGGAAGATGGGTTCCAGTGGCTAGAACAGATCTATCTGCAAGTGCCCCATTTGGAGATCAGTTGACTAGTGTGAGGAAGACAGAAGTTAGTGTGGGGATCAGTGGAATTGGCAATATGAGAGAGAGGGCCATAGCAGTGCTTCAGTGAGAGGCCAAATGATGAAACCATATTGGGAAGGGCTACCCTAAGGAGTTGTAATCATTGCTAAATTAATTGTAGCATTATAATTGTAGCATGAAGATTAAAAGAGACGTTTCTGAGGGGGAGAAGATTTCTAAACATTTTTATTCCAAAAAGACATATTACCTGAAGGTGCTAAAGACTGAGAATTGAACTTTATATACGCAAAGCATACTTTCCCACTTAGATTGTTTTTGCTTCCAAAGCTCTTATGTCTCATTGACACTTCGTGAATCAGAAGGACTGTAGCTCAGAGGTAGACTACATGCTATGAATAAAGAGGATTCCAAATTCAGTTCTAGCCATCTCCAGATAAGACTAGGAAAGTATCCTGCTTGAAAACCTGGTGATTTGCTACCAGTCAATTAAGACAATACTGATTTAGATGGACCAATGTACCATCTCATTTGTCTTGTGAGACTAGAGCAGGGTTTCTCAACCACGGTTCTGTGGAACCCTAGGGTTCTGTGAGAGGTCACTTGAGGTTCCCTGGGAGATCATGATTTATTTAAAACATTATTTCAAATTTGGGCAACTTCACATTAAAGAAGTAAGTTTCATTCTTTATTTTTAGTTTAAGAACACTGTTAATGCATATATACAGGCCTACACATGAAATGAATATAATAATTTTGTAACTTCTGGCCTACATTTGAGCCTGAATGTGCAGGGATTCCCTGAGGCCTGAAAAATATTTCAAGGGTTCCTCCAGGGTCAAAAGGTTGAGAAAAGCTGGACTAGAGGGATTTGATCTTTGTGCATTCCAGAATGAAGTGGAATGATCTTTACCTCCTTGACTAACATACAGATCAGAATTTATTTATCCATGGCCTTTAACAGTCCCTAATATTCCAAAATAGTTCTAATTTCAAATGCTTAAGTAAAGGTAAAGGTTCCCCCCGCACGTTTGTGCAGTCGTGTCTGACTCTAGGGGCTGGTGCTCATCTCCGTTTGTTATCCGAAGAGCCAGCGCTGTCCAAAGATGCTTCCATGGTCATGTGTCCAGCATGACGCATGCGGAACGCTGTTACCATCCCACAAAAGTGGTACCAATTTATCTACTTGCATTTGCATGCTTTCGAATTGCTAGGTTGGCAAGAGCTGGGGCGAGTGCGGGAGCTCACTGCATCACACAGGGCTAGGGTTACTTTGAGAGAAATACAGTTTAAAATGAAGAAAAGTTCTGTAATGGAGCAGATGGCAGTAGAACATGGTGTCTACTCAAGTCCATCTCTCATGGCTCAAAAATTTACACAACAAGCTTGTTTTGGAAAAGCTACTTAGAAAAAGGTGCATATTAAACAGTAACTTAATTTTAAGTGTATGTTATGAGTTAGATTTATATATGAGGAAGTTGCATACCAAAGTCCAAATATTAGAGAAAGTTGATCTGGGTCATGCAAACTGAGGAATACCTCTTGTTATTAATTGTCCAAACATTGAGATTTGCAGAAAAAGCTCCTCCAGTGATGCTCCTACTTTCTGAGACCGACTAATTGGCAGATGGAAGGAACATTCTCATACCTTGTCCTAAGTAGTATTTGCAAAGTATTTATAAACTTTAATAAACTTCCAGTTATCTTTTTTTTCAATAGAAGAGAGTATCTGTTGCTCAGAGCTGAACTGTGGAATCCTTGGTGCTCTCTGAGCTTGGTTGTTTGCTTGCAGACATTTCATTACTCAGCTGGTGTCAGAGTGCGAGGGTGGAGCGGCCTGATCCTTCTTCCTAGACACCAGTGATCCACGTACTGTGCAGTAAATAGAGACTCAAACAGAGATTATATAAAATAGCCTATTTACTTTATATACATACGTATTTACAGATCACTTCCACACGGGTAACAAATGATACAACAAATGATACAGCAAACGAGAAGAAACGAGAAGAAAGAAATCCAGGATTCTTCTGCTTATATATACAAACTGACAAATCACACTATAGGTCACTCTCATTATCTACCACACCCAACTAAACTCTTAGCACCTGTAGTATGAGTCACACACTGACACATCATCCCTACAACAATGGCTGCTAATTGGGTGACTTGCAGAATAATTCCCCTCTCACCTAGATATCAAGCCTCTGCAGTATAATTTATCTAACTGTAAATTCCTGGGTATATAAAAACCCCAACAGCTAGGTAACATCATCAGTGTAAGTGAGTGTGGAGTTTGCTGCCTGTTTATATGCTGTAGTTTGCCCTACCAGTTTTGGTGGGGTTGTGGTTTCCCTCTTGGTGGTTTCTTGATTAGAATATTGTGAGGAAAAATATCAAGACTCCCCTGCTTTGATTCTCTTTAATATAAGTGGAAAGAACAGAATCTCTTACAGACTTTCAAGATTTCAGAGTTCCAGTAGTTCATGTGATATTTCCTGACGTGGTCTACCTTATTTCTTTGCGATGAGACTGCTGACTCAGAATCTGTTTGAGAATCTTACTTTCTTTATGGTGAGCTCTTGTACAGTACTTGATAGGATTCAGTTTCTTTTAGGAGTTGAGCAGTGAGCATAAGATGGAAATTCTTAAGGTAAACTCTTCAGCAGATTCATGTTGCTGTTATGAGATACTATTTCTGTTGTTTATTCATTCAGTCGCTTCCGACTCTCCGTGACTTCATGGACCAGCCCACGCCAGAGCTTCTTGCTGGCCGTCGCCAGCCCCAGTTCCTCCAAGGCCAAGTCCATCACCTCCAGAATATCAACCATCCATCTTGTCGTTAGTCGGCTCCTCTTCCTTTTGCCTTCCACTTTCCCTAGCATCAGCATCTTTTCCAGGGTATCCTGTCTTCTCATTATGTGGCCAAAGTGAAGGCCATTAGTGGCCTGCTAGGACCACTGAAAAAAGCAGAGCTTGATGGAGTGTAAGCACGCGTACAGAAAAAGAATATTATTTAAAAACAGAGCCAGTGAGCATGTTAGAGAGATACAGGTTATTGATATTACACTTTTAGCCCACCCAAGCATAAAGAATCACACGCTTAGACAATGTAGTTTCAAAAGTAAGTAAAAAATGCTTACTGATTTTATTCTTGGTCCAGTTACATTTTTGTTCAGAAAGATGACTCCTTGTTCTTCTGTCCCTAAACTTTGTGGACCCCTGGCCCTAATTTGCTGCCAGAGCTGCATGGAGGGAGCGGGAAAAATCTCCTAGGCCCATCCATGGCCTAAGATGGTGTTAGGAAGGACTGGTCCGAAAGGACCAAGTCCGGCAACGGAAAAAGGAAGAAGGTAAAACTCTGTTGCAACGATAAAACGTAGCAGCAGAGTTTAACTCAATTTCAAAAAAAGAGCCAAGAATGCAACGCACCTATTGGCTGCTGCGTTCAAATGGCGTGAGATACATAGTATAAAATGGGTAAACTATGAAGAACGGGTTGTCAGGTTCTTCGGGAGTACCACTTACCTTCAGCTCCAGACTTCTTCCACAGCTGCTCACACCACAAAAGCCCTGCTTAACTGATCTCTCTAGCCCTCCCCATCCTCTGACCACCGCCAGCCCTTGGATCCACCAATCAACTGGTTCTCCTTACCTTTTGGAGCTGTCTTCTGTTGCCATTTCTGAGGAGACTCCTTCTGCTGATACTTCCCTTGCCGCCTCAGCATCAAAGCCGTGGCTTACCTTCATGCCTACCTCCACTGATGGATCTGTCTCTGGGCTGTATTCCTTTGCTGCTGCTGCACCGGTGCTTTCCTGCTGCTCCACGCCTCCTCCTGCTGTTAAAAACAAAGACCGCATATCACCTGTCAAACAGCACACTGTTGCTGTGCCGAATTACTCCTACCCTTATTTACCTCAGACCTCAACTACTGGAAAATCTGTTCCAGCAGAGGATCTTCTATCAAGCTCCCAACTACCTGTCTTCAAAACAAACCAGTTATTTAACCCTTCCCATTCCTTCCTATTAAAACCCAGCCAGCTTTCTAAACCACCCAGTCCTTTCCACCTTCCTCCTAATCCAGCCTTGCCTACCTTTGATAAAAAAACCATAACTGTCTGTTTTGTTCTTGTTAAGCTGTAATTTGCCTGAACTAATTCTTGATGCAATTACTTACCTAGTAGATCTGTAGTTGTGTAAGTTGTCTTGTTAGTTCATCTCCAGGCCCAGCCTTGTATTTACTTTGATTGTATTGATTGTCTTGCTTGTGTTGTCTTGCCTTGTTCCTGCTCTGTTGTGTTGTTTCCAGATCCAAAAAACCTTCAGGCTGAAGTAGCATACAGTTCTGTGCCCTATAACAGAAGAAGAACATCTTGAAGCCTGTCACCCAATTGATCTGATAGTACTTAATAAAACTGTTAAGCAAATCAAGTCTCTGTCTTAAGTCGGAACAGGACAGATGGAGAGAGAGAGAGAGAGAGAGAGAGAGAGAGCGAGCAAGAGCATGCTTGCTTCTCGGCTGGAGAGATGAGAAGAGGAAGTGGGAGGAGCAAGAAAACAACTCCTCAAAGACATGGAGAATTGCATTATGGGATGAACTCATCTACATGCAAATGAGGCATGTTGATTTGCTGAATTTCCAACACAAAGTACTTCAGTTTTGCCTTTAATATCATTCCCTCAAGTAAATGCCTTCTGATTTCCTGGCTGCAGTCAGCGTCTGCATGTCAAAATGAATGTCCCGCTTCATTTTGTTCTCCCAGACCATGCTTACCTGTAATTCCAGGTGTCATTTGACTACCCACCTTAGCATTCCAGTCTCCTGTAATGAAAATAACATCTCTTTTTGGCGTATTATCCAGTAGGTGCTGCAGATCCTCATAGAACTGATCTACTTCTGCTTCTTCAGCATCTGTGGTTGGGGCGTATATTTGGATCACTGTGATGTTAAATGGCTTACCCTGAATTCAAATTGAGATCATTCTATCATTTTTTGGATTGTATCCAAGCACTGCTTTAGCCACTTTATTATTATGAAGGCTACTCCATTTCTTCTGTGGTCCTCTTGTCCACAGTAGTAGATCTGGTGGTCATCTGATGTGAAGTGGCCCATTCCAGTCCATTTCAGTTTACTGACACCCAAAATGTCTATATTTAATCTTGCCATCTCACTGATAACCACATCCAATTTGCCCTGGCTCATAGATCTTACATTCCAGGTTCCTATGGTGTGTTGATCTTTAGAACATCGGATTCGTCGTTCACCAACCGCACCGTTGGCCACTAGCTGTCCTTTTGGCTTTGAGCTAGCTGCGTCATCACATCTGGGGCTAGTTGAACTTATCCTCTGTTCCTCCCCAGTAGCATTTTGACCATCTTCTGACCTGGGAGTCCCATCTTCCAATGGTATACCGACGTATCTCTGGTTGTACTAATCCATTTAGTTTTCACAGCAAGAATACTGGGGTGGGTTGCCGTTACCTTCCCCAGGGATTGTATTTAGTCTGACCTCTCTGCCATGACCTTCCCATCTTGGGTGTCCCTTCACTGTTTAGCTCATGGCATCATTGATCCAGCACCACAACAAGGTAACGATTTCCTTTGCTGGAGATGAGATACTATTGTTCTCTAGAATTTTCTGCACAGTGAAAAGTTAGTTCTCTGTCTTATTTTAGACCAAGTTTCATTTGCTATATGTAGCTGTTTGTTTAGTAATGAGAACTATCACAGCTGTCATTGAAATGTATCTCCACGTTGTTACCAGCTGCCACCTACACCTGAGGCAATAGTTCTGCCTAAAGAAGTTTGGTAGTAAAAGAGTGATAGGTTTGGAAACCCCTATACACATAACAGTATATTTAGAAATATGTATTCTAATGTGAACTTCCTTGCAAATTTAGATTAAGCTGAAAATGGAACAGAATAAATTTGTCGGTAATAAATTTACAAGTGAACATTGGTGAAAATGATATAGGCTGGAAATACTTGTAGAATGATGAATCCAGCTTCCTGGGGGCCTTTTGAAGTTTGATGCATTTCATGCCCATTGCTATCATGTATCACTAAGGGAATGACATTTGCATGGTTTGGTGAAAATGTCCCAAGCAGACCTCAATGAGGACATTCAGTAGTAAATCATAATGCAAGCAAGAATAGATATGGAAAGCAATATTTCTTGCAATTTCAGTCATCTCCTAGTCTCTCTTAAATCCTCATTTACTGGCAAATGATGGAAATGAGAATGAAATGGGGTTGTTTAGTGAAGGCACTTGGATGTAAAAGTTCAGCTCAGAATCTTCTTACATTTTTTATTTCCTAAAATGTTAATCAGTAAGCACTAAAAATTAGAGAGTTTTAGATATGCACTTTCCCTGGACCTGCACAATTTCCTATTTTCTTATATCTTGGCACATTAACATAGTATATGTGCAATAATGAAGTAGAAGATTCATATTTTTATATTTTCCACTAAGATTTTATTATATTTCTTGATGGATGGCTGTAAAAAAGGTCTTTTCAATCTGTATCAGACTCTTACAAATGGTTCCTGCAATTGACCTTCAGTTGTGATTTTCACAAGCACTTTGGATTTGGGCCAGTTCAATACTTTTTGAAGTGCTCCATCCCATATCATTTCTTACTGTTGAATTGTGTACATTGTTTCAGGCAAAGTTGGTTGAACTTCCTTTCTCATTTCACTTTGCAATACTATTATTATATAGCATATAGTTTATAGTACAGTATATATAATAGGAAGCCTAAGGAGAAGTTTTACAGTCTTGACCCTAAACGTTTTTAGAAATAAGTCAATTTAAATTGTTGTTATTACTTAGTAAGCATGCTCAAGATGCAGACAAATTTAAGCACTGTAAAAAAGATATTACTGATGATATCAGACTAGGAACTTAAAGATGGAGAATATACAGTAATGGCAAAATTAACAGCATATATTCATTGACCAAATTTAAGCAAGGATGACTTCCTTATATAATACATATTATGCAGCAAGGCAAATTTAAGCATTTAGAGCAGGCCTGCACAACTCATCGAGATGAAAAGGCAACATTAATAAATTAAAAATTCTTGTGGACCACAAAGAAATACCTGGAGAGCCAATCAGCTGCTCCATAGCTAGTGGAGTGGCGGAAGTGCTGGAGCTGGTGGGGGTGAGGCTTGGACGTGCTGAGCAGCATGTCTTTTGGGGTGGCAACAGTGGTGTCTGTAAATTTACTCCTTTTTAACAACTATTGGTGGGCTGCACAAGGCAGCTTGGCGTACTGCATGCAGCCCTCAGGCTGTATGTTGTGCAGCCCTGAGTTAGAGGATGGTCTTTAAGGGAAAAAGAATTGACCAAAGAACTGAAATCAGAAATACATGAAAATGTTAAATGTTTATGAATATTGTATATCAGCTGGAGTACAACAAAGGGGAAGTTCGATACTGTATATTTACTTATAAAGTTATTAGTAGTTCTTTCTCCTTTTTTAATGGTATATTTAAATAACGAAATAGTGGAGATTTTGGCATTCAGATAAGAGATTCAAAAATATCTTTGAAATACTTTTCTTTGTTGTTAAAAATGATCTAATGAATTTGTTTTCTATGGTTAATTCCTCATCAATTATATACTAAGCACTAACTGTACAACTCTGGCAACTTCTTTGTCCATTTACTGATATTATTTATTTATTTTAATTAATTAATTTCTATAACCGCCCATCTCCCCCCATGGGGAACTCTGGGCGGTTCACAATAAACAAGTTAAAATAAGGTTTAAAATCTCAATTATACAATAAATATAAATTAAATTGAAAATATAAATTAAATTGAAAATATAAATTAAATTGAAAATTGAAAATATAAATTAAATTGAAAATCCAGATGGTAATGGAATAGTTAAAAGAAGGACAGTTATAAAATTAGGGGATTAGCCACCCCCATGAGGAACTATCCCTTCCTCCTTCCCATGCCAGGCGGCAGAACCAGGTCTTCAGCTCTTTCCTAAAGGTCGGGAGGGAGGAGATCTGTCTCAACTCTGGGGGCAAGATGTTCCATAGAGTGGGCGCTGTCACAGAGAAGGCCCGCCTCCTAGCCCCCATCAGATGACACTCTTTAATTGATGGGGTTCGTAGCAGGCCCTCTCTGAATGACCGGGTGGGGCGGGTCGATAATATGGGGATAAGACGGTCCCTCAGGTATTCTGGCCACATGCCATGTAGGGCTTTAAAGGTGATAACCGACTTCCGGTGACAGAGAAATGGCGAGCGGACATCTGCTCTCACAGCTCGTCTAATTATCTTCTTCTAACTTCTAAACGGGGAAGGCAAAACGATTTTGCGAAAATCCCTTGGGCTTCGTAGATCGCAGCAGGTATACTAAAAGAAGAGTGGACCTGCAGAAAAGAAACCCGCGGCTTCTGGACGGCGGAGGCAAAACAACGAAGTAACGAGCTGCCACTTTCGCTTTCTTCGCCGACTACAGGCTGTCAGTGAATCCAGTGAAAGTAGCCGAGAAGCCGGGTAAACGCGAACCTCGTTAGACGCCTAAGTTACTTAGGTTTTGCTGCCGTTTTTCTCTGCGCTGATTTTGGATTTTATGATTAACTAAAAAGAAGAAAATTCAATTTACTTTACCGTCCAAAAGAAGACTTAAAAGATGACTTAAAAGTGGAGAGAACTCTGAAGCTTAATTGAAGCAAGAGACATAGTAACTTTATTTAATTATTTAGAACGCCATTTTTGCTCTATAAGACACACATCCCTTTTTTTATTGCGTTTGTAGATTAAGACTTTCATGATTTAGATTATATTTACACATTGCACTTATAGTTATAATTATTTGATTATATTATTTGAGCTATAGTATTTATATATATATCTATATTTCTCCAATTGAAATTGACAAGTTGATAAGTTTTTGGGTAGATCTTAAGTAATATTTAGATATTATTAATTAACATTAATATAAGAGATTGATATAAGCTATATAAAGTTATATAAATATAAGTCTATACTTAATTACTAAAATGAATACCAGGAGATTTCAGAGAAGAAAATCCGATTCAGAAGATAATAGAGGGGAATGGTTGAAACCTCTTTTTGAAGAATTTACTATAAAAGCAATTCAAAGCATAACTGATAATGTGACCTCTTTATTAGAAGAAAAAATCAAAGGTTTTGAACACAGTTTAGATAAAAAAATAGATAATATGGAACAGAAGTTTCAATCAGAAATTAAGGGAGTAAAAGAAAAAATACAAAAAATGGAAAAGAAAAATGAAGAAGAATTAGACAAGATTACCTTATTAGAAATCAAACAAAAAGAAAAATGCATAAGAATAAGAGGTCTGATAGAAGGTAGAGAATTAGAAATGAAAAATACTGTAACAAAAATGTTAGCAAATTTGATTGAGTGGGAACAAGAACAATTTGAAGATGAAATAGAAGGGACATATAGGGTAAACTCCAAATTTGCAAGAGAAAACGATATTCCCAGAGATATGGTTATGGAATTCAGCAGAAAAAGACTTAGAGATATGATAATCCAGGCTGCTTATGATAAAAAAATAGAAATTGAAGGGAAAAATATTAAAATATTCAAAGAAACACCAAATATAATCCTAAAAAAAGAAAAGAATATTTTTTTTAACTGAAATTCTGAAAAAGAATAAGATCATGTATAGATGGGAAACATTGGAAAGAATTTCGCTTACTTATAAAGAACAAAGATATAAATTAAATTCTATAGAAAAAGTGAAGGACTTTCTTAAAAAATTAGATAAGGATAACAACCAGATGAAAAGTGGTAATGGCAAAAAAGAAGGCCCAAAAGAAAATTATAGAATAGATTCTCAAGCCTCGGGCTCCAAAGATTTGAACAACCACTCTAAGAATGTGTAAATTAAAATGCCTAACTTGGAATGTCAATGGATTGAATGTTCCAGCCAAAAGAAAAAAAATATTTCATATGGTCAATAAACTACACCTTGATATTATATGTTTACAGGAAACACATATTAGATCAAAAGATGTTAATTTATTGGAAAACAAAAAATTAGGCTTACAATTTACATCTGTAAATGATAAAGAAAAAAAATGGTGTGATATGTTATATAAAACCTTATCTAAAACCCGAATTACTAATATCAGATACTAAAGGAAGATTTATTGTGATAGAAATTGAGATTCAAAATTTAAAAGTAATTCTAGTTGGAGTTTATGCCCCATATGACAAACAAAAATCTTTTTTTAAAACGCTATTAAATTCCCTAGCAGATATATCTAATAGTAATTGGCTTATGATGGGGGATTATAATGGTGTAGTATTACCTATAATTGATAGAAAATCTGAGAAACCAATTAAACAAAATCAAGGAAAACTACCAGAGGAATTTTTTGACCTTATTAATAATTTAAATTTGGAGGACGCTTGGAGATATAAAATGGGGAATGCCAAAGAATATACTTTTTATTCAGAAAGACATAAATCATTCTCTAGAATCGATATGATCTGGCTCTCCAAAAATCTAACAAATAAAATTAAAGATATGAAAATATTAGCCAAAACTTTCTCAGATCACAACGCTGTTCAATTAGACCTAAAAATTACATCCAAAACATATAAATGGAGACTTAATGAAACCTCATTAAGAAACAAACAACATTTGGAGGATAGTAAGAAAAAACTAAAAGAATTTTTTGAGTTAAATTTAAGTGAAGAAGTAAACATTAGTAATATATGGGATGCAAGTAAAGCATTTATCAGGGGCCATTTTATCTCTCTGGGGAATCATCTTAGGAAAATTAAACAAGTAAAACTTCAACAAATATGTGAACAAATTAAAACAAAAGAACTAGAACTTCAAAATAACCCCAATGATAAAAATATTAAAAATCAAATAATCATTTTACAAAAACAATTAGATCTTCAAACTACAGATGAAATAGAAAAAAAATTAAGATACGTATGTAAAACAGAGACATTTCCAACATGCTAATAAAGCAGGGAAATGGTTAGCCTTTAAATTAAGAAATGAGGCAAATAAAAAGATTATAAATAAAATAAATGTAAAAGGAGAAGAAATTACGGATAATCTAAGTATTAGAAAGGCATTTTATGATTTTTATAATAAATTATATCAAAAACAACAAATATCACAAGAAAAATGTGAAACATATTTACAAAAAAGTAATATGAAGAAAATCTCACAAACACAGAGATGTTGAATGAACCAATTACCAATCAGGAAATAATAGAAGCCATAAAAAAACAAAAATCAGGAAAAACACCAGGACCAGATGGCTTTACAGCATCTTATTATAAACACTTTCAAGAATTTCTAATAACCCCATTTAATACTCTTCTGAATTCAATAATGACAGGAAATACAATTCCTGATTCTTGGACACAAGCAAATATTATTCTAATTCCTAAAGAAAATCAAGATATAACTCTCTGTAAAAACTATAGACCGATCTCTCTTCTAAATACAGACTACAAAATATTTACCACCATTCTGGCTAATAGATTAAAAAGAGTCCTACAAGAGTCAATAAATTTAGACCAAAGTGGTTTTTTACCAAAAAGATATATAAAAGATAATATAAGATCTATTTTAAACATAATTGAATACGCAAAAAACCACAATGACAAATTACATTATTATTTTTAGATGCGGAAAAAGCTTTTGATAATTTAAATTGGACATTTTTGATTAAAACACTTGAAAATTTAGATTATGGAAATAAATTTATTAATGCTATCCGAGCTATTTATAAAAATCAGAAAGCTAGAGTGGTGGTAAATAATGAGACAACGCAAAACTGTACTATAGGTAAGGGCACCAGACAAGGATGCCCACTATCTCCACTTTTATTTATTATGGTTTTGGAAATCCTGCTAGAAAATATTAGAAAAGATGAACAAATTGAAGGAGTTAAAATAAAACAAGAAAACTACAAGCTGAGGGCATTTGCGGACGATATTGTAATTACTTTACAAAATCCAGATCATTCATTAACTCATTTAATTAAAAAGATACAAGAATTTGGTGAACTCGCTGGATTTAAAATAAATAATCAAAAAACAAAAATGTTAAATTTAAATAACTCCGCAAATAACACTCAGCTGATAGAATTGGCCACGGGATTTAAAAATGAAAAAAAAATAAGATATCTTGGAGTTGAAATTACATCAAAAAATTCTGATCTATTTAAAAATAATTACATGAAAATATGGAATGAAATAAGACAAGACCTTCACAAATGGACAAAACTCCAAATATCTCTTTTGGGCAGGATTTCCACAATCAAAATGAACATATTACCAAGAATTCTCTTTCTATTTCAAACAATACCAATAATAATTACTGAAAGAACATTTCATGATTGGCAAAAAGATCTTGCTAAATTTATATGGCAAGGGAAAAAACCCAGAATTAAATATAAATATCTACAAGATATAAAAGAAAATGGAGGATTTGGCTTACCAGATTTAAAAGTATATTATGAAGCTAGTACAATGATTTGGTTGAGAGATTGGATAAAATTGGATAACAAAAGATTATTGAATTTGGAAGGGTATGATCTCAGATTCGGCTGGCATGGATACCTATGGTACGACAAATTAAAAGCAAATCGGGCTTTCACACACCATCCAATTAGGAAATCGATCTTAAAAATTTGGGAAAAATATAAGAAACAATTGATACCTAATATACCATTGTGGATATCACCACATGAAGCTTTTGCAATACAAGGAATTACAACCAGAAATAAATGGCTAAGTTATAAAGATCTTTTGACATTTGAAGGTTCAAACTATAAATTGAAAACTAGGGAAGATCTAGAAAATGAGGGTAATACCTGCAGTTGGTTTACATATTTACAAATAAAAACACAATTCAAAATAGACTCCAAAAATTTTAAGTTTAAAAAATGTTATGTTAACTGGGACAATATATTATGGAGAGAGGAGGAACATCTAATTGCAAAAATTTATAAAATTCTAATACAAAATAAGTTTTCTAAGTTATCTAAAAAATATCCCTTAATTAAATGGGAACAAAATTTGGGTCATAACATTCAAAATGAAACTTGGGAGAAAATTTGGTCAAAAGATTTGAACTTTACTTCAAATTACAATATGAAAGAAAATTTCTTTAAAATGATGTATAGATTGTATCTCACTCCATATATATTGTCTAAGGCAAACCCGGTAATTCCAAATCATTGTTGGAAATGTAAAAAAGAGACTGGTACCTTTTTTCATTTATGGGGGACATGCAGGAAAACAAAGATTTATTGGGACAGAATTCACAAAATTATTTGTGAAATTATACAAGAAAACTTCATCAAAGAACCGGATCTATACCTATTGGGATTTATAAAACCAGAACTACATAAAAAATATGGAAAACTGTTATTCTACATTATAACCGCAGCTAGAATCATATTTGCTAAATATTGGAAAGAAGAATATATACCCACGACCGAAGAATGGACTTTAAAAATAATGGACCTGATGCAAATGGCAAAATTAACCGATCAAAATAATGATAGAAATATGGATGAATTTAAGATAATTTGGAGTCCCTTTTTTAAATATATTCAAAAAACGCAAAACATACAATTAGAAATTTAACATTAAAAACGTAATATGTAAAGTAACTATTAGGAACAAATTAGTATATAAATATATAATGGAAAATTGGACAGAAAGTAAGAAGTCTCTTTTCTTTTCTTTTTTTTTCTTTTTTCTTTTTTTTTTTTTGGGGGGGAAAGGAGTGTGAAGGTAAAGTAAAGTAGAATAGAAAGAGTAAGGAAGTGGAAGTAAAAGAAGGGAAGAGAGGGAAGAGGAAGAAAAGAAAGAAAGAAAGATTGAGCAAGTAGGAAGTCGGTTAAGTTGGGCTATTTAGTTAGAGAAGGTTTCAAATAAATTAATTTAATGGTTTTTTTTGTTTTGTTTTGTTTTGTTTTTTTGTTTTTTTGTTTTGGTTAGATAAGTTTAGACTAGGCAAAGTTTATATAGTATATAAAAGGTTATAGTTCAGGATATTAGTTTAATGTTAGGTTATATTTTTATGTATTGTTCGTCTTTGTATTGTATTGTATTGTATTGTGTGTTGTATTATGTATTGTATATAATAAAATTTATTTTAATATAAAAAAATAAAAATAAAAAAAAATAAAAAAAATAAAGGTGATAACCAACACCTTGAATTGTACCCGGAAGCAAACCGGCACCCAATGCAGCTCGCGGAGCAGCGGTGTTACATGTGCGGATCTTGACGCACCCAAAACTGCCCGCGCGGCCGCATTCTGCACCAGCTGTAGCTTCCGGATAGTCTTCAAGGGTAGCCCCATGTAGAGCGCATTGCAATAATCTACATGGGAGATGACGAGAGCATGAGTGACTGTATGGAGGGTGTCGCGATCCAGGAATGGGCGTAACTGGCGCACTAACCGAAGTTGTGCAAAAGCCCTCCTAGCCACGACTGCCACCTGCTCTTCGAGCAGGAGTCGTGAGTCTAGAAGGACCCCCAGATTCCGAACGGGGTAGTGCTACCCCATCGAGAACCAAAGATGATAATTTCCCAGAAGACGCTAAGCCATCAATCCACAGCCACTCGGTCTTACCAGGGTTCAATTGAAGCCTGTTGTTCCCCATCCATGCCCTCACAGCCCCCAGGCACTGGGACAGGGTGGACACTGCATCACTTACCTCACCAGGGATGGAGATATACAATTGAGTATGATCCGCATACTGATGATACCTCATCCCATGGTGTTGGATGACCTCGCCCAGCAGTTTCATGTAGATGTTAAATAGGAGAGGAGAGAGAACCGACCCCTGCGGCATCCCACATAGGAGCAGTCGCGGGCCGGATCTCTCCTCTCCTATCAGCACCGACTGGGAGCGGCCCTGGAGGAAGGAGATGAACCAGCGCAAAACTACGCCGCCCACCCCCAACTCTCTAAGCTGCCCCAAAAGGATACCATGGTCGATGGTATTGAAAGCCGCTGAGAGATCTAAGAGAGCCAGGATGGATGCACTACCTCCATCCCGCTCCCACCAGAGATCATCCGTAAGCGCGACCAATGCAGTCTCCGTCCCATGTCCCGGTCTGAAACCTGACTGGAAAGGGTCTAGATAATCCGCTTCATCCAGGGTCCTTTGAAGTTGCAATGCCACCACTTTCTCAACCACCTTTCCCAAAAAGGGAAGGTGGGAGACTGGACGAAAATTGTCCAGAATGGTAGGGTCCAGGGATGGCGTCTTGAGGAGGGGGTGTACCAATGCCTCCTTGAAGGCCGTTGGAACCACCCCCTCCAACAAGGATGTGTTAATCATAGCCTGAACCCATCCACATGTCACCTTCCTGGCTGATTTTACCAGCCAGGAAGGGCAGGGATCTAAATGACATGTGGTGGAATTAACAATTCGAAGGATCCTGTCCACTTCCTTAGGTCCAACAGGATCGAATCGTTCCCAGATAACAGGGCAAGACCGCTCTCCCGGCATCTCCCCAGACTACATTCTATGCATGGAGTCCAACTTAGACCGAATCCGAGCGATTTTATCCTGCAAATGCTCAGAAAATTCTTCCGCACGGCCCTGCAGGTGGGTGGTCACTACCACCCTACCTAAGAGGGATCAAGTAATCTTAAACAGGGCCGTCGGACGGCATTCTGCGGATGCAATAAGAGCGGAAAAATAATCACATTTCGCCGCTCTTACCGCCACAAGGTAGGCCCTAATAGCGGCTCTAGATTGTGTTCGGTCGAGTTCTGTCTTCGTCTTTCTCCAGCGGCGCTCTAGACGTCTCTTCACCCTCTTCAAGACCCTCAACTCCTCCGTAAACCACGGGGAGTGACGGGTCAAATGGGGCTTGAGATGTTGCATCGGCGCGATCCTGTCCAGGGCACCGGCCGCTTCCTTATTCCAGATTGCGGCCAATGCCTCCGCTGGACTGTGCAGCAGGTCCTCGGGTATTACCCCCAGCTCCCTCTGGAACCTCATTGGGTCCATAAGTTGCCGGGGGCAGACCAATCGAGTAGATCCTGCCTCCCTGCGGAGTGGGGCGGCATAAGAGAATCCTAGGAGTATCAGGACATGATCTGACCATGACAATGGGGATAGTTCTAACTTTCCCCTCAGTTCACTTTGCCATTGCTCTGACAAGAAAACCAAATCTGGAGTGAGTCCACTGTCTCGAGTCGGGTCCCGAATAATCTGGGACAGGCCCATGGCTGCCATGGTAGCCATGAACTCCCGAGCCACTTCCGAGGCACGTCCCAGGGATGGCAGGTTAAAATCCCCCAAGACCATAAGCCTGGGGAACTCCACCGCCAACCCTGAGACATCCTCCAGCAGCTCAGGCAGGGAGGTTGCTACGCAGCAGGGAGGCTGGTACAATAGCAACACTCCCAACTGTTCTCGGGCACCCAACTTGAAAAACAGGGTCTCACATCCGGACACTTGTGGAGCAAGGCCCCTGAAAGCCACCAGAGACTCTCTGATGATAACTGCCACCCCTCCTCCCCTACCCCAGTCTCTCGGCTGGTGCCACACCTGAAATCTGGCCGGGCACATCTCCGAGAGGGCTACCCCTCCCTCTGGGCCCAGCCAGGTCTCCGTAATACACGCCAGGTCAGCCCCTCTCTCCGTGATTAATTCACTTATGAGAGGGGCTTTGTTGTTTACTGACCTGGCGTTAAGTAGCAGCAGCCAGAAAATTAATTTTTGTATCAATTATTTTCCTTTTTTTCTTTCTTTTATTTGCTTGCTCATTTGCTTTTTTAAAAAATGATCAATAAAATAGTTGAAAAGATGCAGACAAATTCATTCATGTTAACATTCAAAAATATGGGCAAAGAAAAATAAATCAATAACAGAACAGAAACAGTGACTTAGGACGGGGCAATCTAATACATCTGTGGTTAAATGTAATTCCTAACAAACTTCAGATTGCAAACAAACTCTTCTTAATATCCATGATTACTGAATGTTTTAATGTAATAATTCTCCCAAAATGTATATATTTGGATAAATCTGGATACAAGTTGATAAAGTATTTGCAGATCTCATCTATGCAGTAAAATATGAAAAATGTCATTGAAGAAGAAGTAGCACACAATATTATAAAATAATAGGTCTTTGTTATATATCCCTTAACACTGAGAAAAATACAATCATCTCCTAAATACTGATATTCAGATGTGAAACATATAGCTTTGCTTTTTTTTTTCTGTGCTGCTAGAAATTTCAAGGACTTGCAATTCCAACCCATGGGGTGGGGGGCATGTTATGAGAGTAAAAGCTATGTGATGGATCTTATTCCCCTTGGGATGCTAATTTCCAAGAGACAAATATCATATGACATGGAGACTTCAGAAACAGAGTAACGATCTTCAAGAACTGTGCTACAAGGCATTTGAGACAATTGCAATTCCCAGAATTCCCAGAAGTTTGGAGTTGCAGCCCCAACATGTCTGGTCCCAAGCTGAGGAAGAAGCAAAACTGTTTAGAAAGAGGTATCTGAAAAAACTTTCATTAGAAACAAATAACACTAAGCTAGTGTCCACCCTTTGAGGTAGTCCAGGCAAGAAACCAAAACCATGAGTACTAACACAACCTTTATTGTAAGGTAACAGAGTCTTGCAAGTCTGAAAACACTTTCCTCCTCCCCTGCCTTTACTTTCTAGAGAACTAGGGAGGGTCCTTTCTGAGATGCTTTTCTGCCCCCATTCCTTCTGTGGGCTGAGATATCTTTTCTCTGACCATTGTCTAGGCTGCGGCTCCTCCTGTCTCCCAAGATTGTTCTCACAGCCCATTACAGCTAGGCAGAAACAGAAGGGAACTTATCTGTAGCTTGAATCATGTCAACTGGATTTCTATTTTCTCAGTGGAAACGTTTCGCTCCTTATCCAAGGCGAAACGTTTCCACTGAGAAAATAGAAATCCAGTTGACATGATTCAAGCTACAGACAATTCCACCTGGATGACTGAGAACCTTCATAGACAGAAGGGAACTTACCACTTTTCCACTGGTGCACTTTTTGTCACTATCTGTCCTTACACTCACAACCAATGCCAGGAGATATGTGGCCAATTAACTATTAATAACAAAAGACCTCTTTGGCCACACTGAACCAACTGATGAGTGAAAACCATTGATAGAGGGAAGGCTTTGGCTACCTAAAAGCTTTTAGATCTCCAAACAAAACAGCATAACTAGCCCTCATCTTTCCTGCAAGATAGGTTTGGCAGGACAGTTTCCTCTTACACAAGGCAAAGCTGTTCAGTTGCTTTCTAAGCCCAGGATGTGAGCCCCTATCAGGGATTAGTTCATAGAAACATATAAGCAGATGACTTGCTGATAATAAAACTGTAGTCTTTTTGTTGTAATATCTGAGATGAATAAAAAACACAGCCTACAATGATTGATTGATTGATTTACATTGCTTGTATGCCACCCATTCCCACAGGCTCTACACAGTTAACCATGTAAGCATATACTGCAGAAAACCCCAAGCATATATAAGCATAAAAATCAAAAAGTAAACACTAACAAATACCATGTGCCTGCAATTCCAACTTCCAGTCAAAGAATGTCCTCCTCCTGTGCAAAATGGAACACGTAGGTCTTCAGAGTTTTCCTGTAGCACAGGGGGGAAAAAGCTGATCACATTTCTACTGGAAGAGAGTTCTGAAGAGTGGGGGTGGCCTCCAAGGTCACCTGACTCCAGGGCCCACCCTGGTGGGATGGGAACTGGAGGGAGTTTCATCATTATTTTTGACGTAGGTTTGAAAGTGTGAGTGTGAAGCAAAATAGTATTAGATTCCAATTGTGTGTACTCATCCTGAAAATCTACATTTTTATTGAATCTGACATGTGACATTTTGCTTTTGTTCAGTGATGTCCAACAGGAAGGGAGGGGGGATAAAAGAGGGGGGGAAGAAAGAGCAAAAACATATTATAGAAAGTAATTTAGGCTAATTTTAAAACAGCATTAAATTTTGATCAGTTGAAAGGTGCAGCTAAATTAAGAGTTTAATCATGTGTAATCTTGGGAAAATAAATTTTTATATTAAATATTGATTAATTTCATCCTCAGTTACATTTGACTCAGTATTATACATTTTTAAAAAGTTGATTCATTGAGTTAGAATCACTATATATTTTATCCTGGGCATCCTTAATGAATCCAATGGAAGATAATGAATCCTTAATGAAATAATATGACATTGTTGCAGTTGTTTTAGTGCAGAGACTATTAATTTAAGTCCTTCATATCATTCCCAGTATAGCTGCCTTATACAACTCAATGAATATTGAAAAGTGAAAATTTCTAGTGCATTTTCAAACATCCTGTTTAGCACTCATAAAAGCTTTATATAATTTGGAGTAGGTTGTCTGTATATGTGCTCTAAAGTTCTGTAACTTCTGCCCTTATTTTCTCATTTAAATTTTTGGTTCTTGTTCTTTTCCCATGAATCATAAGCATATGACCATGAACTTAATGATGTCTCAAACAATCAATATAGTTGCAGAATATCTATGAGAATTTTTTTCAAATGTATTTGAAAAAGAGTCTACCACGGTAGAGATGGGCGGGGATAAATCCAAATAATAAATTGCCTTGATGGCTGTTGTGGGTCTTCCGGGCTGTGTGGCCGTGTTCTGGAAGTTGTGGTTCCTAATGTTTCGCCAGCATCTGTGGCCAGCATCTTCAGAGGGCAGGAGCACAGATAGAAGCAAAATCTCTATCTGTGCTCCTGCCCTCTGAAGATGCTGGCCACAGATGCTGGCGAAACGTTAGGAACCACAACTTCCAGAACACGGCCACACAGCCCGGAAGACCCACAACAGCCATTGAACTCCGGCCGTGAAAGCCTTCGACAATAAATTGCCTTGATATTATGAAAAGTGAATCCTTTAATAATCTTTAATAAAGATTTATTTTAAAATCAGTAAAAATAAGTCAACTTTCTTGTAGTAATTGATAATTATCTGATATAGCTATTATTACCTATAATGTGCTCAATTCAATTAAATATTAAAATATCAGAAAATAATTTAATGAGGACTCTGATGTGGAACTGAAAATGATACTTTGTTGCAAAAAATAAAATAAAATAAAATAAAGATCATCATACAAGCTTACTATACTTTCCATATATGAGAATGAAATTAAAGTGGAGTAATATTCTCATCTAATAAGGCAGAGCTTTTCAAACTTTTCATGTTGGTGACACACTTTTTAGACATGCGTCATTTTGCGACACACTCTTACAGCAGGGAACTACCTTCTCTGTGGTAGCGCCCACTCTATGGAACATCTTGCCCCCAGAGATGAGACAGATTTCCTCCCTCCCGACCTTTAGGAAAGAGCTGAAGACCTGGTTCTGCTGCCTGGCATGGGAAGGAGGAAGGGATAGTTCCTCATGGGGTTGGCTAATCCCCTAATTTTATAATGTCCTTCTTTTAATTATTCCATCGCCATCTGGATTTCATAATTATTTACTGTATTGTATATTGAGGTTTTATATGTTTTAGATTTTATTTTAACTTATTTATTGTGAACCGCCCAGAGTTCCCCATGGGGGGAGATGGGCGGTCATATAAATTAAATAAATAAATAAAACAAGGCAGGCATTAGGACCTGTGTGGAATCACAGCAGGTTTGGAGGCAGCCAGGCACAAGGCAGGACCTGCGCGGAATCCTGGCAGGGCTCCAGGGCAGCAGCAGCCGGGACACACCCAGACACTGCAGCCGACACACTAACGTGCCCCGACACACAGTTTGGAAAGCTATGTAATAAGGAATCTAAAACTTGATTAAAATTATCAGATTTAATTATCATTTCCTCCAAACTCTAGAAATATGCTACAAGTAAGAAGTGTTTGATACAGTTTGTTATGCAAAACACACAAAACCGAAGCACAAACATTAACTGAAAAAGGGTCTTGGAGATGTAACATTTTCGTCTACATGACATAAAGAATTGCTGCTTTGATATATTTTTGACACACAGGTGTGGAACACCAAGAGCATGTGAGAAAACAGTAAAGCTACACCAAAGCAATAATAAAAAAAAAATAGGTAGTTGCAGAGAAAAGGAATTCAAAGTTACAGTTCCAAAGAAATTGTAAGTATAAAATGATATTTTTGTACTGCTTTTGACAAGTAGGAAAGCAGAGAGGGTCACAGTTAACTGGAAAATAATGTTGATACAGTAATTAGCTTAGGGGTCAGCGTCTTAGCCATGGGCTTTTGTTGTTGTTTTTATGGCAGATATTTCAGATAATTACTCTTAGTCTTCATTGAACAGTGCAGCCTCTGCAAAGTCAGACCTGCCTCATTGATCTCCAGTGGTGATGGATGCTCCTTGTATCCCATTCGAGACATGGATGTGATATATGTGTCCTACAGCTCAGCCTAGATGTCTTTTGAAATTCTTCATCAAACTTGTGGGCAGAAAAATGAGATTGACAATTTCTATGAGTTTCTCCAGGAGAAAGAAAAAGGCTTTAATGATCTCTCAGTGGCAAAACTCTCCCTTTGCGATGCCTGCAGTCCCACTTCTGAAAAAGGGAAGAGCTTCCTCATCGTGCCTTTTCTTGAGATTTAATTGAAGTGTGGGAAATTCCCTTTTTATTTACTTTGGGGTTTTCTTTTTGTTTTACTTTTCCTCTCCTTTATTTGCCTTTTTAAATTTTATTTCCCCTTTTTAAGATTACATAGAGTACAACCTTAAATTGATTATATTATATATAATCAATATTATATATACACATTAGAAGGATAGGATAGGATAGGATAGGATAGGATAGGATAGGATAGGGTAGGGTAGGGTAGGGTAGGGTAGGGTAGGGTAGGGTAGGGTAGGGTAGGATGGAAGTGCTACAGACCACTGCAGATGTGATTGTAAAATAAAAGGTGATTCACAGACATGCTTTGGCCACCACAAAATGAAATAAGTGTAAGAACATCATATGCATCAATGAGTAGACTTGGATAGTAGACTTGAGAGCCAGTTTGGTCTAGTGGTTAAGGCAGGTCTTTCCAAACTTTTCAGTTGGCGACACACCAACAGCGGCGCGCGAAAACCCAGAAGCACCACAGTGGCGGCAGCGGTCAAAAACCCGGAAGCACAGCCAATGCAGTGCTTCTGGGTTTTCGCGTGCCGCCGCCACCACAGCACTTTTGAGTTTTCACACACTGCCACAGCAGTGGCACTTCCGGGTTTTTGCCTGCCGCCACTGCAGCGCTTTCAGGTTTTCACGTGCAGCAGCAGCAGCGGCAGTGTCCTGGTGTGCCGCACGAAAACCCAGAAGCACTGATGGCCTGCCGCCGCTGTGCGCACTACCGCATGCAGTGGCAGCGTGCCATCAGTGCTTCCAGGTTTTTGAGCAGCACACCTGGGCCCTGCAGGCGACACAGTACTGTGTCACAACACACAGTTTGGAAAGCTATGGGTTAAGGCAACAGGCCAGAAACCAGGAGAGTGAGAGTTCTAGTCCCGCCTTAGGCATGAAAGCTGGCTGGGTGACCTTGAGCCAGTCACTCTCTCTCAGCCCAACTCACCTCACAGGGTTGTTGTTGTGGAGAAAAGAGGAGGAGGAAGGAGCATTAGGTATGTTCGCCACCTTGAGTTATTTATAAAAATAATAAAGGTGGGATAGAAAATAGATAGATAGATAGATAGATAGATAGATAGATAGATAGATAGATAGATAGATAGATAGACAGACAGACAGACAGACAGACAGACAGACAGACAGACAGACAGACAGACTTGAAACTGTGGTTCCATTCTTTCTCAGTGAGTGTTTCCAGTTGGTGCAGGGAGGAGAGAGATCAACCAATAGGTTTCTTCCTTGTGGAGTGCTACAGATCTCAATCCTTTCTCCCCTTCTTTTCAACATCTACATGAACCACTGGATGAGATGGTGCATCAGTGTGGAGTAGTTTCAATATGCTGATGACACTCTACTATACATCGCCAGACTGCACAGGAGATGCTGCTGTAAAATTTTTGGCATAGGTTTTGATTGAAGTGTATATTTAATGTTGTGAACTAGGGATCTTACTGGAATCTGAAGGTCATTACCCACTTAAAAGGGCTGATACAAAACCTGTGGTTTATGGAGCAAAACAGTACAAAAACTCTACAACTTTTGCCATACATTTAACACCAACTTATGGGAGGTGGTTCATTACTTGGGGTCTGTGGAACAAAATGTACAAAACTGGTTTGGATTAATAAATATAAATATCCACACTCATAACACAGGTTTGGATGAATATAAAATATCCAAGTTCATAATTAACAGAATTAAATATCCATTCACCTAAGTAGTTACCACTATCAAAAGACAGACAACAGAGGTTGTTGCTTGCATGCTTCTGGACTTCCCAGAATTATCTGGCCAGCCAGTAAGGAAAGGGTTGGACCAATTCATGGAAGTCATGGCAATCAATGGCTAACCCGAACCTCCCAGTGTCCCTCCTGTGGGGGAGAGGGGTGGGATATAAATATGACAAATAAATAAAACAACATAACATAAAATTAGCCTTGATGGCAGTGTGACTGCCTCTGAAGGCCATCTGCTGGGAGACTAGTAGGCTTCCACTGTGAGATTGGCCCCGTTTAGTACTGGATACTGGATTAGAAACACTTTTGGTCTGATTCAGCAGGGCTCCCTATATATATGTATCTTTGAATGAAATAATCAGGAAACCGATCTAATAGCAAAACTTACATTCATTAAAAACATGACTTCATCATGCCAAGTTGTTGTGTGAGTGGTAAAATTTGTATCCTCTAATAAAGTAGTTGTTTTCCAAATCAGATATAGGTAACAGGTTTTTCCTATCTCTACATTTGAAAAATTCATTCCTGTGTAGTTTTCTGGTTTCCTCAGCTTTGTGGCTGTACATGTATAATATAAGCAGTGAGATATAAATATGATTTAATAAATACCATTGTGCCTAGAGTAGCATCCACATCATTTGTGAAGTACTTGTCCAGTTCCAATTGTCCTAAGTGCACTTTTGTTAACGTTGCTCAATTTTGTATTAAAGTGTCAGGTTAAAGGTCTAACAATATTCCTCAGTCCTCACTTGAAATTATTACTGAGAAGCAGGATATTCCATGGGTAGGTCACACAGCAGACAATATGCTTCAGAGTAGAAGCTGACTGTTGAATATGATGAGCTTGGGTTTAAACGTATGGAATAGTTAATGATCATGCAGAGGAACAGTCATGAGACCAGATTTATTAGAGAGCAGAAAGAATTTTATTTCTTCTTTAGTGAAAACTTGACAATAAAAATCATAAGTTCTCCAAAAAAATACAGGTAGTCTACGCTTAACAACCACAACTGGGACTGGAATTTCATTTGCTAAGCAAAGTGGATATTAAGCAAATCTGAAAATCCAATTTTATAACCTTTTTTGCGGCGGTTGTTAAGCAAATCGCTGGAGGCATTAAGCAAACTATGTGGTTGTTAAGTGAATCATGCGGTTCCCCATGGATTTTGCTTGCCAGAAGCAGACCAGGAAGGTTGAAAATGGCAATCACATGACCATGTGATGCTGTGATGGTCATAAATGCGAACCGGTTGTGAGGCTTCTGGTGGGGACATGGCTGACTGAACAGCTGTGTCCGCAAGCTCTGCAGTTTTTTTGGGCTAGGGCAGTCTTTTTCCCAAAGCCCGGAGCGTTTTCATGGACAAAGAAAACGCTCAGAATCATCCCATCTGTCCTCCGGAACGGCAGCTTGCAGCCTGAGAATTGCAAACAGCGTCTGCGCCAATCTGGTAAGAGCCTCCGGGAGGCCGGGACGTCACCATTTCCAAGCTGCGCTGTAGCCTTTAACAGACACTAAGTCGAGCCACCCCATTTCTAAATCACCAAATTTATATATATTTTAAGTTATATACAGTACCATAAGAGAGACTTTTTACAGCAAGGAGAAGCCTTCTTTTTTGCTGCTTATTGTTATTTCTGGGATTAATTTTTACAAAAAATTTTTTTTTTAAGTTTTGGCTTGTTACCCTTTTAAATAATAAGGAGGATTGAGAATAAATAATCACCTCCCTGCTATTATTTTTGTATTGAATTTGAAGAATTTAATATTTTCCTACACGTTGAATCTGCTGTTTTGAAACTTCAGCTTTCTATTGCCACTTTCCCTGGGAGTTGCCTGTTAGCATACTTTCTCTTGTGTCAACAACTTTCGGAAAATTTCCATTAACTCATTAACTCCTATTCTCGCTAGTCAAGTATCTAGGGGGTGACATAATCTACTGCCTGAAACATGGAGGATTTCAAGGAGACTTTCTCAGAGTTGTGTTGTAAGCTTAAACAGTTCATTAAACAGATCTTTTCCAATTCCTGTCAAGCTATTTTGCAAGATATTCAGGACATAGTAGAAAATATTAGCTTTAAAATGTTTCATCTGGCTGGGGAAATTGTGGAAGAAGTTGAGGAATTTATTTATTTTATTTATTTATTTATTTATTTATTTATTTATTTATTTATCGTATTTATACCCCGCCTATCCCCTCCCTAATGGAGGACTCTAGGCGGCTTACATCGTATTCATATATATTTATACATTTCATATATATAGTACAACAGTTTAACTGCACGCTAAGGGAAGGGGTAAGGGAACCGACTCTTCTGTGGGCACTGGACTACATGTCCCAGAATACCTTGCTTCAGAGCCGGCTGCTGATGTCCTGGATGTTGCTGTTCGGGATCCATCGTCTCCGCCGCCATTCACGAGATCTTTGTTTGGTGGGCGACCCCTGACAGGACGCCAGCATATTCTCCCACTTAAGGTGGTACCCATTTATCTACTTGCTAAGCTTTCAAACTGTTGGGTTGACAGGAGCTGGGACAAGTAACGAGAGCTCACCTCGTTACGCGGGGATTCAAACTACCTTCTGATCGGCAGTCTACAGCTCAGCGGTTTAACCCGCTGAGCCACCGCGTCCCCATTCAACAACAATGATAGAAATGTCTCTACTGATAGTGAGATCGAAGTTTCTGATGATGATGACCAGATTGTAGAACTGAAGGAATTAAATGGACACATCGAATTGCAAATTATAAACAGAATTGTTTTCCTCATGGAACGTTATGGGGGGGAAGAGGTTCTTTTCTATGGGAGGTTTTTTGCTGAGAAGTCTGATTTTTTAAGGGGGGCAGTTGGGCTCTTTGATATCTCTGAAATCTGCCTTGTGTTTATTGTGGAGATAAGTGAATGCTTTGGTCTATTTTGAAGTGGGGTAAGGGTTTGAGAATGTTTATCTGGATTGCTTTTAAGGGCTGTTTGACTTCATATTCTTTTTCAACGATTTGGATTAAGATTAATAAGGTATAAACAATAAATGCTGGTTTTAGGTTTAATAGAATTAAGATTGTTATAATTGTAGTATTATTAATTTTAAGAGTAGACAATTTATACTGTATGTCTTTTAGTCTGATTTTTATTATAGTGGACAGAAATGTATAGCAACAGTGGTAGGAAGGAAATAATTAAACAAATGTTTTTTGGGGGGGAAGATGATTAAGAGGGATATATATATATATATATATATATATATATATATATATTTATTTATTTATTTATTTTAATACAAGGGGAAGGAGCAATTGTATTTAGTGATTTTTATAATGTGCTAATAGAATGATTTATATAAATATTTATATTTATATAAATATATATGGTTTATATATTTATATACATTATAGAAATAATGTGATTTTGGTTTGATATAGAATAAGGGATTGATTATGGAAATTGCTGTATATTCTTGTTGTTAAAAGTCGGAAGTCACCTCTTTATGTAATCTTTAAAATTCTTTTTTTCTTGTGTTCTCACACTTTTTAGTTTTTTTCTTTTCTTTTTGTAGGGTTTTTTTTTGCTTTTTTGTAGTTTTTATCTTTGCTTTAAATCTAATAAAATTCTTATTAAAAAATTCGAACCGGTTGCCAAGCGTCCGAATCATAATCATGTGACCACGGGGATGCTGCGACAGTCATAAGTGTAAGGACCAGTTGTAAGTCAGTTTTTTCAGCACCGTCGTAAGTCCAAACCATCACTAAATGAATGGTTGTTAAGCGAGGACTATCTGTAAATAGGACCCTTCATGGATCACTGCCTTGTCATGGCGAAGGGGCTTGCGTAACTCAATGAAGTCAGGTCAAGAAGAACAGGTCATGATGGAGAGTTCTGACAAAATGTGGTCCACTGGAGGAGGGAATGGCAAACCACTCCAGTATTCTTGCCAAGAAAACCCATGGACAGTATCAAAAGGCTAAAAGATATGACGCCGGAAGATGAGCCCCTCAGGTCGGAAGGTGTCCAAAATGCTACTGGGGAAGAGCGGAGGGCAATTCCGAGTAGCTCCAGAAAGAGTGAAGCGGCTGGGCCAAAGCTGAAAGGACGCTCAGCTGTGGATGTGTCTGGAAGTGGAAGGAAAGTCCAATGTTGTAAAGAACAATATTGCATAGGAACCTGGAATGTAAGATCTATGAATCAAGGTAAGCTGGATGTGGTCAAACATGAGATGACAAGATTGAACATCGACATCTTGGGAATCAGTGAACTAAAATGGACAGGAATGGGCGAATTTAATTCAGGAGACCATTATATATACTACTGTGGGCAAGAATCCCTTAGAAGAAATGGAGTAGCTCTCATAGTCAGTAAAAGAGTGGGAAAGGCAGTACTGGGGTACAACCTCAAAAACGACAGAATGCTTTCAGTTCGAATACAAGGCAAACCATTCAACATCACAGTGATCCAAGTCTATGCCCCAACCACTGATGCCGAAGAAGCTGAAGTTGACCGGTTCTATGAAGACCTACAACACCTTCTAGAACTAACACCAAAAAAAGATATCCTTTTCATCATAGGGGACTGGAATGCTAAAGTAGGAAGTCAAGAAATAACCGGAATAACAGGCAAGTTCGGCCTTGGAGTACAAAATGAAGCAGGGCAAAGGCTAATAGAGTTTTGTCAAGAGAACACGCTGGTCATAGCAAACACTCTTTTCCAACAACACAAGAGACGACTCTACACATGGACATCACCAGATGGTCAATACTGAAATCAGATTGATTATATACTTTGCAGCCAAAGATGGAGAAGCTCTATACAATCAGCAAAAACAAGACCTGGAGCTGACTGTGGCTCAGATCATGAGCTTCTTATCGCAAAATTTAGGCTTAAATTGAAGAACGTAGGGAAAACCACTAGACCACTCAGGTATGACCTAAATCATATCCCTTATGAATATACAGTGGAGGTGAGGAATAGATTTAAAGGATTAGATCTGGTAGACAGAGTGCCTGAAGAACTGTGGATGGGGGTTCGTAACATTGTACAGGAGGCAGCAACTAAAACCATCCCAAAGAAAAAGAAATGCAAGAAAGCAAAGTGGCTGACTGATGAGGCTTTACAAATAGCTGAGGAAAGAAGGGAAGCAAAAGGCAAGGGAGAAAGGGAAAGATATAACCAACTGAATGCAGATTTCCAGAGAACAGCAAGGAGAGATAAGGTGGCCTTCTTAAATGAACAGTGCAAAGAAATCGAGGAAAACAATAGAATGGGGAAGACTAGAGATCTCTTCAAGAAAATCGGAGATATCAAGGGAACGTTTTGTGCAAAGATGGGCATGATAAAGGACAAAAAAGGCAGGGACCTAACAGAAGCAGAAGAGATTAAGAAGAGGTGGCAAGAATACACAGAAGAACTATACAAGAAAGATCTTAATATCCCTGATAAATATGATGGTGTGGTCACTGACCTTGAGCCGGACATCCTAGAGAGTGAAGTCAAGTGGGCCTTAGGAAGCATTACTAACAACAAAGCTAGCAGAGAAGACAGTATCCCAGCTGAGCTATTTAAAATCCTAAAAGTTGATGCTGTTAAAGTGCTGCACTCAATATGCCAGCAAATTTGGAAAACTCAACAGTGGCCACAGGATTGGAAAAGGTCAGTTTACGTTCCAATTCCAAAGAAAGGCAATGCCAAAGAATGTTCAAACTACCGTACAATTGCGCTCATTTCACATGCTAGCAAGGTTATGCTCAAAATCCTACAAGCTAGGCTTCAGCAGTATGTGAACCGAGAACTACCAGAAGTGCAAGCTGGGTTTCGAAGAGGCAGAGGAACTAGAGATCAGATTGCCAACATTTGCTGGATCATGGAAAAAGCAAGAGAGTTCCAGAAAAACGTCTTCTTCTGCTTCATTGACTACGCTAAAGCCTTTGATTGTGTGGATCACAACAAACTGTGGCAAAGTCTTAAAGAGATGGGAGTACCAGACCACCTTACCTGTCTCCTGAGAAACCTGTATGCAGGTCAAGAAGCAACAGTTAGAACCAGACATGGAACAACCGATTGGTTCAAAATTGGGAAAGGAGTAAGACAAGGCTGTATATTATCACCCTGCTTATTTAACTTATATGCAGAGTACATCATGAGAAATGCCAGGATGGATGAATCACAATCCGGAGTTAAGATTGCCGGGAGAAATATCAACAACCTCAGATATGCAGACAATACCACCCTAATGGCAGAAAGTGAAGAGGAACTAAAGAGCCTCTTGATGAGGGTGAAAGAGGAGAGTGCAAAATCTGGCTTGAAACTCAACATTAAAAAAACCCAGATCATGGCATCTGGTCCCATCACTTCCTGGCAAATAGAAGGGGAAGAAATGGAAGCAGTGACAGATTTTATTTTCTTGGGCTCCAAGATCACCACAGACGGTGACTGCAGCCATGAAATTAAAAGACGCTTGCTCCTTGGGAGGAAAGCTATGGCAAACCTAGACAGCATATTAAAAAGCAGAGACATCACCTTGCCGACAAAGGTCCGTATAGTTAAAGCTATGGTTTTCCCAGTAGTAATGTATGGCTGTGAGAGTTGGACCATAAGGAAGGCTGAGCGCCGAAGAATTGATGCTTTCGAACTGTGGTGCTGGAGAAGACTCTTGAGTGTCCCTTGGACTGCAAGGAGGTCAAACCAGTCAATCCTAAAGGAAATCAACCCTGACTGCTCATTGGAAGGACAGATATTGAAGCTGAAGCTCAAATACTTTGGCCACCTAATGCGAAGAGAGGACTCACTGGAAAAGACCCTGATGCTGGGAAAGACTGAGGGCAAAAGGAGAAGGGGACGGCAGAGGATGAGATGGTTAGATAGCATCACCAATGTAATGAACATGAATTTGAGTAAACTCCGGGAGACGGTGGAGGACAGGAAGGCCTGGCGTGCTGTGGTCCATGAGGTCACGAAGAGTCGGACATGACTAAACGACTGAACAACAACAACAATCTGTAAAACAACAAGCTAATGCATCATAGAGCAATTGGCCAGCTTTGATACCACAGACCAGTCTAGGACTTAAATTTGAATCCAATAATTCTACCCCAATATAGGCATAATCTTAGCCACTTTAATGAATGGCTGTGGGGGAGAAGCTGAAAAGATGTTACATTCTCTGGGTTGGCCTGTCTCCTTCTGTCTGGTGTACCCCTCATGTGTGTCCATGTCCTAGATGTATTTGATGAGAGTTTACTGTAAAGGCACTCCCTGCAAAATATGCATGCAGAAATAATTTTGAAAAACAACTTTAGGGTGTTTGCCACAATGTACTATAGGGAATACACCCAGTGTGTGTTTCAAAGGGTTCACCTTTGACTTGAGCTATTAACTGTCTGCTCTGTAAGGTCTTCTGCCTGATTAGTTGTCTAAGAAGCACCCCCTGCTGTGCTTTGTGATTACGTTAGCACTCTGCCCTTTAAGGAGTTGTTATAAGAGAGCTCCACAGGGGTTGTGAGTAATACACAAAGACAGGCTTGTCCTAGCCTTCCTTTTCCTGGAAAGCTAGCATTCAGGACTGCCTGATTGAACAACACAATGGCTGATGAGTTGTGTTTTTGAATATGATATTCTGACAAAAGAACTATATCAATAAACTGCGGCTGGACAGTGCATTAAGATTTATATATCGTAGGTATCTATGATGAAAGAATATAAATACCACATTGGAAAGATATTCCTAAATATTCAGTGAAGTTTAGTTCTTAGTAATTTGTCTATGATCTGAGAGTTAGTGAGTAAAAAATAAAGAGAATGAACAACTAGACTATGATTTTAGCAGAAATGCCACTTATGGTCATCTACATCCTGTAGCTACCAAGATCATATAGAGAGATACCAAATTTTGCTTTGTTGCTTCATGTGCCTGTGTGACAAAGAAACTTATCCAATGGATGTTGGATAAGTTTCAATGGTGAAACTTATCCAAATTAAAGATAGCACAATTAAAATTAAGCATACAATGGTAAGCCCAGTACTTTTAGTTGGGAACTCCAATCAATTTGGGAATCTTGGCTTTGAGAATACTTTCTTAAGGGCAATTATATTTAGGAATCAGTGATTCCATTGTATTTACCCTTGATAATAAAGAATGAGAAAGGATGAAAATGCCCAAAATCATCATCATCATCATCATCATCATCATCATCATCACAGCAGCTTGACATTTTATAGGTATGAGCATCATATTGTATATACTGTTTTATCAATCAAGTCATCAAGAGGAGTTTAAAAACAAACCTAGGTGTTGAAATAAATTGGCTGTAGAAATTGCACAGAATAGTTTGGTAGAGTTGTGGCTTTTCCCCCCCAAAAGTCTCCAGTGTGTATTGTTTAGCTAGAAAGATGATGAATGTTCTCTGATACTCCCTCTTCTTTACTGGGACTGTAGACAGAGGTGGTTCAGAAATACAGTTCTACCAATCATTGCAATATAGTAATTATTATCTTTTATTTAGACATTAAACATCAAAATAAGTGAATTATGGCTAAATATATCTGGCCCATAAATTATCTGGATTTTGTTCATTTTGTAGTTTAATTAGCTGACCATGCACTGGGTTTTTTGGTAAATTTTGTATTTTGCCTGAGTGAAAGAAATGCTTATTGACATACAGAGAGGGAGGGAGGGAGGGAGGGAGGGAGGGAGGGAGAGAGAAAGAGAGTATAAAGTATAAAGAAAGCTATTTGGTAGGATTTATGAATAGCTGTTCTGAATGTCTTTAGTAAAGATGAACATGTATTGAAAATCTCTGGTTCTCTGCACATCTTTTCTGGCATGCAGGAGCTATATTCTGAAACATTTAAATACTCCCCATGTCCTTTAATCTGGTTAGTTTCTCATGTTCTCCATTTAACTCACCTGTGGGAGTTTTGTTTTGTGTTGTGTTGGAAAAGGCACATTTCATCCACACTCCCCAATCCTACGGCATCTTACCACAGAGTATTATAGCTGAGAAAGTACATGTAAGCAAGTTTGCAACTTTTATTGGGAACACTGAATATGTGTTACTTGGCAGAATATTTGAACTTGTGAGTGGTAGAAAAGTACCGATCTCAGATATTAGTGCCTTCTTTGGTGCCACAGAAGGTCATGGGCATCAAATATTCACAAGCTGTGCAACTGGGTCATCCCCTGCATTGTTTGCTATTCTCATTAGTAATCTGCAAGAGAAGGCAAACAGTGGTGCATTAATGAATAATGCTTAGAACTAGACTGGGCCCATTAAAATCACCCTATGTATTAATAGCAATACAATTCAGAGGATATTTTTTTTTCTTAAAAGGAGACCTGCTCTATTTATTGTTTATTCCTTTATTCCCAAACAGATGTACTATATACAGAATAATGTTTCAGCTTGGGTGTTCCCTTCTGCACGCATACACTGACATACATCTGCAATGTATGCCTACCACTTAGGTAAGCTTAGTATACAATTGGTAGGGTAGGATGGCAGCAATTACCAAAATTGCAGTTGAGAATAATATATCCTTGTTTCCTCCAGGAACATGAACCCAATGTATATGAAACCCTTTCTCTGTTTGTTTGTTTTCACAGTATTTATAATGTAGAGCCAGTTTGGTCTAGTGGTTAAGGCATCAGGCTAGAAACCGGGAGACTGTAAGTTCTAGTCCCACATTAGGCACAAAGCCAGCTGGGTGACCTTCGGCCAGTCACTTTCTCTCAGCCCTAGGAAGGAGGCAATGGCAAACCACTTCTGAAAAATGTTGCCAAGAAAACTGCAGGGACTTGTCCAGGCAGTGTCCGAGAATCGAACACGATTGAACAGATTAAAAATATATATATAATGTGCCCCAACCCCAAACGACTCTGTGGGGCTAATCACAAGGATAAAACTAAAGCCAAAAAGAGACAAAGAATAAAAGGGCAATACAACATCCATCCATAACCACCCAGGGCCAAAGGAGCATTGGAACAATACTGATTTTTTTGCTTTCTACAACTAAGGAATATGGGGCTGCACAAACCACTGAACCTCTAGGAATGGTGGGAAGGAGCTACCATCAAGAAGACTTTTTGTTTTGGCCCACCACCTGTGGAAAGGACACTTAATACCTTGTTGAAATACAGTTTCCATCTCCTCTGACTGTGCTAGTGAGTAAAAGTTAGACTTTATGACATCATAAGATCTTTTGTTATTTAAGAACTGAAAGCAGACTGAGTGAGAAATAAGTGATTCTGAATGCAATATGCTCTATTTGATCATCAGGATATTGGGTGATCTGCATAATGGACTGTGTTTTCAAAAAGATTCAGGGCAATGAATTAGCTCTGTCATCAGTAGAAGTGGAGTGAATGTGCTGGCACTTGATAACTAATCATATAAGGAGAGGAGAGATGAGTTATTGACATATGATCTTTATTCAGCTTTCTGCTCAGTGTACCAGCTCATTTATTAATCTACAGATTGGCAACTTTTCAGCCTTGGGCGGCACTTAAAAAAAATGGTGGCCAAGGGTCACAGTGGGAAATAACCAGCAAAATATATGGAGCCTGCTTTTGGAGAGTTTGGGTTTTTAATTATGTGTCTGACTGTCTATCTGTACTAAGAGGGCATACATATCTTATTACTGTTTTTATTACAGTGTTTTTCAATCTAAAAATAGTATTTTTTTCAGTTTTTAAGGAGCACTGAGTCTATAATGGAGACTTGAGAGCTGTATATGACCTGTGTATCATAGATTTCCCATACATGCTAGGGCAAATGAAATGAAAAGACAATAACATTGGAAATGGCAGAACATGTAGGTAAGAAACATTGTTAACTTATAGTTTATTTTGTTCTTTGAATGCAAGAAGAAAGGGATAATTTCCCAGCATTACAGACTTTTCAAGAAAGCTAGGTCTTAGCAAAATGTGGTCAAAACAGGGTAATTTCTGCCTTGAGTGAGAACTCTACATTGATTTGATGATCCATTTGCTTGTTTCCTTGGTATTCTCTGGTATTAACCATGGTATTCTCAGGAGTCTTCTTCAACACCAAAGTTCAAAAGCATCAATACACTTTCTCTCCTTCCTTCACTTCCATAGGGTGTCATAAGGAAAACTAATGCCTGCATGAATCTGATCTTGGTAGGTATAGACATATCACGGCATTAAATAAATTTTCCAAGGCCTTCATTGCTGCTTTACCAAGTGTTAGTCTGCAGCATATTTCTTGACTGCTACTTCCTTTACTGTTAATAGTTAATCCTAAAGGGCAGAAGTTATCCACCACTTCAATATCTTCATTGTCAATTCTAAGGCTACTTGCTGTACTTGTAGTTTGGTCTTCTTTATATTTAATCCTAGTCCCATTTTTCATTATGCTCTTTGATTTTCATTAGTAGACCTTGCAACAGATCATTTGCATTTTCAGCTCTCAGAGTAGTGTCATCAGCCTAGCACAGGTTATTGATGTTTCTTCCTCCACTTTAAAACCATACTCATGTTCTTACAATCCAGCTTCTTTCAATTTATATTCAGCATATAGATTGAACAAATAAGGGGAATATACAGCCTTAACTAGGGGGGCATGGTGGCTCAGCGGGTAAGACGCCAGGCTTGTCGATCGGAAGATCGCAAGTACGGACGTTCGAATTCCTAGTCCCGCATAACGGAGTGAGTTTCCGCACTAGCCCCAGCTCTTGCCAACCTAGCAATTCGAAAGCATGCAAATGCAAGTAGATTAATAGGTACCACTTTGGTGGGTAGGTAACAGCGTTCCGCGTGTGTCATGCCGGCCACATGACCGTGGAAGAGTCTTTGGACAACGCTGGCTCTTCAGCTAACAAAAGGAGATGAGCACCGGCCCCTAGAGTCGGACACGACTGCACAAATGTGCGGGGGGAACCTTTACCTTTTTACAGCCTTATCTTGCTTCTTTACTGACCTGAAGCCAGTGTGTTTCTATTTTGCATTGTAATGTGGCTTCCTGTGCATAGGTTTCACAAGAGGATAATGAAATGTCTGGGATCCTCATTTTCCCAAGTATAGTCCACAGCTTAACATCACCAATCAAAGCCTGATTGGTTAAGCATAGTCCACAGCTTAACCAATCAAAGCCCTTTCTACAATCAATGAAGCATCTATTGCCTTTTTTTTTTTTGTATTCTTTGGCTTTCTCAAGTATAGATACTTAGAATGTGGTTTTTAATGTGGAAATATATGCTGTAAAGTTTGCAACCAGAAGCAATTGTAATGTTTATAAATAATTTTATGTAATTACCAGCTGGGGACAAAAACTTAATATTGTTTTGACTGATTGTTTTTAGTATTTATTTTTTTATTTTCTTTCTTTTCATAAAGTCATGTGTATTTATTTTAGATTCTTCATTTAACAGAGATATTAAAGAAACATGTGGAACAGTTGAACAATAGGACAAATTTGAGTTCTTATAGATTTCCATCTGTGAAAGGAGATTACTAGAAGCCATGGTAGGTTTGCAATAGGCTAAATTGCTAGGTTGAGACTGTTTGGCATGATAGGATGTACGCTGGTTTAAAGGGAAAATTCAAGGCTTGATAGTAAACAGACAGAGTGCAGCTTTTATGGCTATAATGTCTTTACTGGTGATAAAAGCAAAGTTGAATATACATGGTACAGCATTGCAAAAGGAAAAACAAACTTACAAGCAGAGTTTCGTGTATTGTTTCCAGGGCCAGGGCGCATGCCATGGCCTACACACACAGCCACGCATAGCTACGCACTGCCCAGTCCTCAGAAGTAGAACACACACACGAACATGGCTAAAAGACCGGACAGAAGTCAAGAAGTATAGAACACCATTTTGCATGGTTAGATATTCAGTTCTTCCAGCTTTCTGATTGGCTGGAAGTTAGGTGTGACACACACTAGGCCTAAAGCATAGGCCCTGCTACTTTGTGGCAGTGTCGCAGCAAACATGCTGTCTCCTCCCTCCCTCTGCTCCCCCTGGAGCAGGCTTCCCACGGAGGGAATCAGGAGACATTGTTCCCATGCGAATGTGTAGGCACTAACCATAACAATACATCACATGTTACCTTCTAGCTTCATATCTAATGAAGATATAAGCAAAGCCATTCAAAGCTATGGGAAGGCTTTTTTCGTTATCTGGCCACCTGGCGTCACGTCATCATGCTTTGTATAGAATAACAATTTGCCAATTTCATACAAGAAATATGACATGGCAATGTAAATGTAGCTGGAGGAGAAGCATTTATAGAATACAAACAATCTAGTCTTAATTCAAAGCAAAGAAAAATTATTTCTTAGTAAATCTATATAAATATAGATTTATATATTGCCCATTCATTGCAATGATAATGATGCTTTATGGAAATAATGCAAAAACCACAGCCATGGAAAACTTATGTTACTGATCTTCAGTGTTTTCTAAGAGAGACAGATTGTGCCCTAGAGCAAAAATTTGTTGTTTTGGCTGTTAGGAAGGACTAATTTTTTCATTGCATTTTTTTCATTAACTTGCTTGGAAATTATACTGGTGCTATAATGAGAAAGCAACCTTGTTATCGGAAAAAGAGACATCCAGAAGAAAAATATAATAATATAATATAATATAATATAATAATATAATATAATATAATATAATATAATATAATATAATATAATATAATATAATATAATATCTCTACTCTACTCTACTCTACTCTAATATAATATAATATAATATAATATAATATAATATAATATAATAATATAATAGATTGATTATTGTCTATAATTTAGAAGTATCTTTCACTTTGTTTTATTTTCCTTTTATATTGTATTCAAATGCCACTGAGTATTCTGTGTGTCTTATATTTATTTTGATTTATCTTCCATTTACTCTGACTGAACTATCATGCAGAATGATATATTTGCATTATCTTAGGAGTCAGAACTATGGCCAAACTGCAAGGGCCTTTGCCCCCAAAATAAAATAATATAAAATTTGCTGCAATCCAGTAATACTGTGAAATCTTTGAGATTGCAGAAGTCTCTAGAGATATTACATAAGAAGCTGACAAATGAGCTGTTGGACCAGAAGTATTTGCTGACTTCTGTCACCACTTGTCATCCACCTAGTTAATCACAGCCAGCCAGCTGCACATGGTAGGCCCTTCCATGGGTATTTGATAAACCTCTTGGTTTTAATGCTTTCTTGCTATGGTAAAACTATAAAGGTGGCAAAGGAATGAAAAGACACAATATGTGGCTGGTGAACAGCATTTTTTGGTAGGTAAGCCTAATTTTCCACATGTAAGATATGCATGGAACTCCTGCCCTGGATTCCTCTACATAAAGGAAAATAGCCCAGAAACTGGTGTTGCCAAATATAAAGGAATGCAGTGGAGATTTTACAATAGTAGAAAATGCAGCTAGGCAGCACACTTATTTTGCCAATGGCTTCGATTCAGTGTATGAATTTCAGCCCCTAAAATTCTCCAACTCCATAATTCCATGTAAAGATGCTATGTGACAGCAGATTGCATTTTTGTTCTATGGGAAGGAAGACTTGATGGGTATTTATCATTTTCAACAGAGCTTTTCCCTTTCTGTGCCTTGGGGGAGAGACAAACTGGTGAAATTATGGAGACTCTTTGAAAGTTTTGAGCAAAGTGCTTCTCAAAGCACTTGGTTCATTTTAGAGTTAAGGGTGGGGCTGCTCACCCACCATTCTTTATCTGTTTATTTTGTGTGATATAATTCTATACCACGTCCCATGTACTTGCATCTGGAAATGACGTACAATAAAAATTATTAAAATGCAACAGTTAAAAAACCCAGGCCTAATAACTGCAGGTTAAACCACATGAGTGTTGTTATTTATTTATTCTTATTTGTTTACACATCTAAAATAATTTGTATGCATAGGTTTTGTGTAAATAATCCAAGTAATATTCATCAGACAGAATTAGATTTTCCATCATGGCTTGGTTCCTACTTATGAAATCCTCATAAGTAGGAGAGCACAAATAAATCTATCATTTGACACATTAAAAATAACGAATTTAGACATGTTAATAGTATATAGTTATAAAAAGCACAAGTACATAAAATCATAACTAATTTAGTTGTTATTACTAAGGTAACCTATCAGATAACATGCTCTTTCCATATAAATACAAGAATTGATTCTGACATTCCTATAGGACCCATTTTATTTGATTTATCCTTTAATAAGTTTTGCAAGGTTGGGTTGATTTAATTTATTCCTTTTATTTTTAAACATTAACACAATAATATGCTGGGTAATCTCAGGGCAGTACTTTGCATAGGGTTTTTTTTTTTTTTTTTTTGCGAAAGTAAAACTTGTAAGTGACTGTTTCTCATGGGGTTATATAAACCAAATTTTTAACCCTCATACTCAGTGGAGTTTAAAAATAATTTGTAAAAAGATCTCTGCTGGTGTCTTTCCTATTTTGAATTTTGCCTTCTCCTCCATCTTTGTCTCTGTGGCAGTTTAATTATCTATGAAAATTCTCTACCTGCTCTTTCTGAGAAGTTTATAGCTTTTCTGAGTGTATCACTTCACTTCTTTTGACTCCATTCATTTTTCAATTCCCCTGACATTTCCCGTACACCAGGTCACATGGCTGTCTTAGTTCTCAAGGTGACTCTCCTTGTCAGCTGTTTTTTCAAGTTGCAGTACTTCATATGTCTTCCTTTTTCTAAATGACAGCTCCATCTGTACCTTCAAAATTCCATATCCTTTAGCAACCAGAGTGCCCATAGGATGCCTGCCATATATAAATGCTGGAAAAATAATGCCAAGCTTTGTATGGAGTGAGACACTAGATCAGTTTCTGAACAACTATTTGCCAGTGATGGCAGGGTTAAAGTAAGCTGAATTTAACAAATAAATCTATCATATGACACATTAAAATTTTAATTTAAAAAAAAAACCTAAAAGCACAGGAATCATAAATATCATGGAGGGAGATACAGAGTTAGTAAATCATTACATAAATGAAGGCTATGTTCAAACAGATTTATTCAATTTATTTTCCTTTTTTGCACAAAACATTTTGAGCTATAGTTTCACCAAAAGCAGGAGTTTTCACCAAAAGCAGGGGTTTTCACCAAAACCAAAAAAACTAACCATGGTTAACACTGAACAAAGGGAACCTGCCATACTATTAAGTCTTTGACTGACTGATAAGTGTATGGTGAGAACACAGCCTAAAAGACTCAGTCAGAAATATTGCTTTTTTCCCCATAAGGCAGGGATGGGGAATCTGTGGCCCTAAAGCCACTCATGGGTCCCATATGTCTTTTTTGTAATACCTAAAGCCCTTGCTGACTACAACTGCAAAAAATCAATGTTGTTTTCTCTTGATTTTTAGGAGGATATAGACAGACAGATAGATTATAGATTAACTGTTAGAATTTTCTAAAGCAAACAACCCCTTTTGTTGTTGTTGTTCAGTCATTTAGTTGTGACCGACTCTTCGTGACCTCATGGACCATAGCACGCCAGGCCTTCCTGTCCTCCACTGTCTCCCGGAGTTTACTCAAATTTATGTTCGTTACATCGGTGATGCTATCTAACCATCTCATCCTCTGCTGTCCCCTTCTCCTTTTGCCTTCAGTCTTTCCCAGCATCAGGGTCTTTTCCAGTGAGTCCTCTCTTCGCATTAGGTGGCCAAAGTATTTGAGCTTCAGCTTCAGTATCTGTCCTTCCAATGAGCAGTCAGGGTTGATTTCCTTTAGGATTGACTGATTTGACCTCCTTGCAGTCCAAGGGACTCTTAAGAGTCTTCTCCAGCTCCACAGTTCGAAAGCATCAATTCTTTGGCGCTCAGCCTTCCTTATGGTCCAACTCTCACAGCCATACATTACTACTGTGAAATCCAAAGTTTTAATTATACGGACCTTTTTCGGCAAGGTGATGTCTCTGCTTTTTAATATGCTGTCTAGGTTTGCCATAGCTTTCCTCCCAAGGAGCAAGCGTCTTTTAATTTCATGCCTGCAGTCACCGTCTGCGGTGATCTTGGAGCCCAAGAAAATAAAATCTGTCACTGCTTCCATTTCTTCCCCTTCTATTTGCCAGGAAGTGATGGGACCAGATGCCATGATCTGGGTTTTTTTAATGTTGAGTTTCAAGCCAGATTTTGCACTCTCCTCTTTCACCCTCATCAAGAGGCTCTTTAGTTCCTCTTCACTTTCTGCCATTAGGGTGGTATTGTCTGCATATCTGAGGTTGTTGATATTTCTCCCGGCAATCTTAACTCCGGATTGTGATTCATCCATCCTGGCATTTCTCATGATGTACTCTGCATATAAGTTAAATAAGCAGGGTGATAATATACAGCCTTGTCTTACTCCTTTCCCAATTTTGAACCAATCAGTTGTTCCATGTCTGGTTCTAACTGTTGCTTCTTGACCCGCATACAGGTTTCTCAGAAGACAGGTAAGGTGGTCTGGTACTCCCATCTCTTTAAGAATTTGCCACAGTTTGTTGTGATCCACACAATCAAAGGCTTTAGCGTAGTCAATGAAGCATAAGTAGATGTTTTTCTGGAACTCTCTTGCTTTTTCCATGATCCAGCAAATGTTGGCAATCTGGTCTCTAGTTCCTCTGCCTCTTCGAAACCCAGCTTGCACTTCTGGTAGTTCTCGGTTCACATACTGCTGAAGCCTAGCTTGTAGGATTTTGAGCATAACATTGCTAGAATGTGAAATGAGCGCAATTGTACGGTAGTTTGAACATTCTTTGGCATTGCCTTTCTTTGGAATTGGAACGTAAACTGACCTTTTCCAATCCTGTGGCCACTGTTGAGTTTTCCAAATTTGCTGGCATATTGAGTGCAGCACTTTAACAGCATCATCTTTTAGGATTTTAAATAGCTCAGCTGGGATACTGTCTTCTCCGCTAGCTTTGTTGTTAGTAATGCTTCCTAAGGCCCACTTTGACTTCACTCTCTAGGATGTCCGGCTCAAGATCAGGGACCACACCAACGTATTTATCAGGGACATTAAGATATTTCTTGTATAGTTCTTCTGTGTATTCTTGCCACCTCTTCTTAATCTCTTCTGCTTCTGTTAGGTCCCTGCCTTTTTTGTCCTTTATCATGCCCATCTTTGCACAAAACGTTCCCTTGATATCTCCGATTTTCTTGAAGAGATCTCTAGTCTTCCCCATTCTATTGTTTTCCTCGATTTCTTTGCATTGTTCATTTAAGAAGGCCTTCTTATCTCTCCTTGCTATTCTCTGGAAATCTGCATTCAGTTGGTTATATCTTTCCCTTTCTCCCTTGCCTTTTGCTTTCCTTCTTTCCTCAGCTATTTTCAAAGCCTCATCAGACAGCCACTTTGCTTTCTTGCATTTTTTTTCCTTTGGGATGGTTTTAGTTGCTGCCTCCTGTACAATGTTACGAACCTCCAGCCATTGTTCTTCAGGCACTCTGTCTAACAGATCTAATCCTTTAAATCTATTCCTCACCTCCACTGTATATTCATAAGGGATATGATTTAGGTCATACCTGAATGGTCTAGTGGTTTTCCCTACGGTCTACAATTTAAGCCTAAATTTTGTGATAAGAAGCTCATGATCTGAGCCACAGTCAGCTCCAGGTCTTGTTTTTGCTGATTGTATAGAGCTTCTCCATCTTTGGCTGCAAAGTATATAATCAATCTGATTTTGGTACTGACCATCTCGTGATGTCCATGTGTAGAGTCGTCTCTTGTGTTGTTGGAAAAGAGTGTTTGCTACGACCAGCGTGTTCTCTTGACAAAACTCTATTAGCCTTTGCCCTGCTTCATTTTGTACTCCAAGGCCGAACTTGCCTGTTATTCCGGTTATTTCTTGACTTCCTACTTTAGCATTCCAGTCCCCTATGATGAAAGGGACATCTTTTTTTTGGTGTTACTTCTAGAAGGTGTTGTAGGTCTTCATAGAACTGGTCAACTCTCAGCTTCTTCAGCATCAGTGGTAGGGGCATAGACTTGGATTACTGTGATGTTGAATGGTTTGCCTTGGATTCGAACTGAGATCATTCTGTCATTTTTGAGATTGTACCCCAGTACTGCCTTTCCCACTCTTTTATTGACTATGAGGGCTACTCCGTTTCTTCTAAGGGATTCTTGCCCACAGTAGTATATATAATGGTCACCTGAATTAAATTCGCCCATTCCTGTCCATTTTAGTTCGCTGATTCCCAAGATGTCGATGTTCAATCTTGTCATCTCATGTTTGACCACATCCAGCTTACCTTGATTCATAGATCTTACATTCCAGGTTCCTATGCAATACTCCATGTAAAAATAAAAAGAGTCAATCCCTGCCATATAAGGAGTAGTTCCTTCCAATTTTCATAATTGCTCTGCTCACTATGATCATCAGACTGTTCAAAAATTTTAACTGTGGTTTGTACTCTAAAAAATTGCCTATTTTTCACTCAGAATTTGAGACCCTTTATGGTAGATTATCCAATGCTACATTGACTGGGGATGATGGGAAGTAATCCAACATATCTGGAACACACCAGATTGTGAAAATCATTGTCTTATTTCACCAGATTCAGTTCACTTGCTCTTCTCCTTTGCATCTTTACCCCAGTTACATAAAAATGCAATAGCAGTCTAAGGATATGCTGGAGACAGTGTTATGCAAATGACAAAGCACTTCAGGATTTAACTGTTGCTGGAACAAATCCTCAAATATCTTTGTCTGTAGGCTTAATCCCTTGATAAATCAACTTCTCCTGTTGCCAGCTTTTGTCAGATTAAGATATTTCCTTTTCAAAAAAGTATTGCTGGGTATGTGTGATAGTGTGTAACCCAAAGTTCTGTGAAGCTTCTGCATTGTTTCTTTGTGACCATCTGTGTCTAGAATTGGAGCGATACTTGTCTGAGGCCTTTGCTGATGACCTTGTTAAAATATGTGTTTTCTTTTTGAATGTCTGAATCTTGGGGACTTGAAATTCTCCCCTTAAATACAAAGTAAGTGTTACCACACTTTGAGCTTCTCTTCTTTCCAACCTCCTTTTCTCTCTCTTTTTTTTAAAATTTTTATCCCACCTTTATTATTTTTATAAATAACTCAAGGTGACGAACGTACCTAATACCACTTCCTCCTCCTATTTTCCCCACAACAACAACCCTGTGAGGTGAGTTGGGCTGAGAGAGAGAGTGACTGGCCCAAGGTCAACCAGCCGGCTTTCATGCCTAAGGCGAAACTAGAACTCACAGCCTCCTGGTTTCTAGCCCGTTGCCTTAACCACTAGACCAAACTGGCTATTGTTGCTGTTATTTCACAAAAAGCAGGAAAAATGGCACATGATCTTTTGGTCTCTCCCCTTTGTACCAAGAATAATTAGAACTGAGTGTTATAATTTTTCCAAAAGCTAGTGATCTCAACATTTGCTAAGAAAATAGAATTTCTGAGGCAGATAGCTCAACGAGAAGACAGTTATTTCTAAGTGCAGCTTTCTCTGTTTGGCTGGAAGAAAGTTATTGGGTGCTCATAAGTATTGACAGGGAAGATATTTGTAAGAGGATGGGTTGAAGCCATGTTGTCATTATAAAAAAGTATAAAAGAGTTCATCTGATTTTTATCTACAACATCTTCTGAGCCTGAGAGGTCTCTCTGAATGATGAGAATTAGAGAGTTCAACAGGAGTACTCATAGACTCCACAGTTATTCTTAAATCATTTGAATGGAGGTTCATTAGAAAATAGTCCTCCTTTCCCCGCCGCCCTTTACACACTCCAAATTTACCCCAAGGTGAGGGAATCTCCAGCTTTCTAATTACATTAGAAATTCCCCTTCTCACAACCTCATTTATCATTTGATATTTTCTTTCCTTCACTGGTGCATGGTGTTTATGGCTGCCTTTGGCTTTCTTGGCTGCCTTTGTGTAGATTCACCTCCTTTGAGCATCATGGCAAAATACCACATCACATCACGGAAGTGGTACACATGTGTAGTGAATAAAGGGGATGGCCTTGAAGGACAGAGGGAAGAGCTGCCACCAAGGCAACAATTAGATAAATGAAACTTGAGTTCAGGCCAAGAAAGTAGTTTGCAAAAGTGCCTCAGACAGGCTCCCCCCGATTCTCATGAAGAGAAAAGAAATAGGAAAGAAAGCACATTCAGGCTTGCAAGATTCTGTTACTATAGATGTTCCAATAAAAGAAGTTTTAGGCCTACACAGTGTCTGTTTCTTAGTCTGGTTTACCATATAGGGCTGACAACATGAGAACATCAATGCTCTTTCAGATGCCCAGGATTTGGGATGGCTGTCAGTGTTTATAGTCACTTTATTTATTTATTAGATTTATATCTTCAAGCCTATGGCTTTGAGTACTAACACGTGTTTTTACCTTTAGGTCTATTCAGTTAATCCTCTTTCTGTCTAAAACTGTTTATTATTTTTCAAAAAAATCTGCTTAAAGTTATAAATATTTCAGTTTAAACACAACTGAAAATATGGGTGTTATTTGTTCCTTTGAGCAAGACTTTTCAGAAAGTATGAAGCCTTGAGATAAATATTAAAATGTCTAGAGTATTAGTCTTGGAAATATTGTTCCAACTCAGCTCCTTCCAAATGTATCTTCCAAGTATCTCTAAATAAAGTTTAGAGAGGAGATCCAAGATTCCCATAAAATAAACTCTTAATAAAATTAATCCTCTATCATAAATGCCACATTCCATAAATAATACTTATTCATTCATTCATTCATTGGCGATCACTCGTAGCTGAGTAAGATTGTCTTCCAAAGGTAAAATTTTAACGGTGGATCCATAAGTGGCTATAAAGGCCAATTCTGGATCCGCACAACCTCCCACAATGAGGGCATAGGTTTCCGGGTGGGAGACGGTCATGATGAGGGTTTGCCTGACATGCCTTCCTTTTAGCTCTTTTCTCCTTTTCGCCCTGTACTCGTGCTTCTTCAAAGTCCATAGCGCCATTAATAAAGGATGACCTCCAATTGAAACGCTCATGAGTTAGGGCTTCCCAGTTCTCAATGCTGATATTACATTTTTTAAAATTAGCTTTGAGAGTATCTTTGAATCTCTTTTGCTGTCCACCAATATTCCGTTTTCCATTCTTAAGTTGGGAGTAAAGTAGCTGCTTTGGAAGACGATGGTCAGGCATTCGAACAACATGACCGGTCCAGCGAAGTTGATGTTGGATGATCATTGTTTCAATGCTGGTGGTTTTCGCTTCTTCTAATACGCTAACATTAGTCCGCCTATCTTCCCAAGTAATTTGCAGAATTTTTCGGAGGCAGCGTTGATGGAATCTTTCAAGAAGTTGGAGGTGGCGTTTGTAGAGGGTCCATGTTTCACAGGCATACAGAAGGGTTGGTAGTACAATGGCTTTGTAAACAAGCATTTTGGTCTCCCTGCGAATGTCCTGATTCTCAAACACTCTACGCTTCATTCGGGAGAAAGCTACACTCGCAGAGCTCAGGCGATGCTATTTATACAAATGAGGGAATGGTGAGAAGTTTGGAAAGATGAGATCTTGGCAGAAATGTAAAGTATTTTGATTGTTTTGCCACCTCATTGCATTCATTCATGTACTTGGCTTATTGAATGCTTAGGAAACAACTTGAACACACTCTGATTTTCTTTAGCCTAACTTTATGGTACTTTATTCTATTTTCTGTGTTATCTTATGCTATACAACCTTATTTTTCAAAATTGATTTCTTACCATTCTTTTCATGCCATCCCTATTCAATGCCTAATTCCTTGCTCTATCCAAAACATTTCCTTTACATCAGGGGTCCCCAACCCCCGGGCCGCAGACTGGTACCGGTCTGTGGCCTGTTAGGAACCAGGCTGCCATGCCGTTCTCCAAACCCCACCCTGGTCCGTGCGATTGGCTCCCGCCTGCAAACCCCACCCCCTGGTCTGCGCAATTGGCTCCCGCCTGCAAACCCCACCCCCTGGTCTGCGCAATTGGCTCCTGCCTGCAAACCCCGCCCCTGGTCCATGCAATTGGCTCCTGCCTGCAAACTCCGCCCCCTGGTCCATGTGATTGGCTCCCACCTGCAAACCCCACCTCCCGGTCCATGGAAAAATTGTCTTCAATGAAACCAGTCCCTCGTGCCAAAAAGGTTGGGTACCCCTGCTTTACATCATTCATTTACTTCTCATATTCTTATTCTTTGCTCAGGTTCTCCCACTGCTTTCCTTGCCCACATAAATGCTGACCAATTCAATTCAATTCAATTTATTACAGTCATAGACCAGTACAAGCAGAGTGCTCTGTGAATGCACAGAGCACTCTGTAAATCTATCTTAATAGATAATAAACAAAATAAAATTGTTGGGGTTTGTAAATACCCAGGAATTTACAGATAGATAAATTATACTGGAGAGGCTTGATATCTAGGTGAGAGGGGAATTATTCTGCAAGTCACCCAATTAGCAGCCATTGTTGTAGGGATGATGTGGCAGCAATGACTCATACTACAGGTGCTATCATTTAGTTGGGTGTGGCAGATGATGAGAGTGACCTATAATGTGATTGGTCAGTTTATGTATATAAGCAGAGAAGATCTGGTATTCTTTCTTCTCGTTGCTGTTGAAACTTCTCATCGCTGTATTGCTGTATCATTTGTTACTGCTGTTGGATGTATTTGGATTACGTATGTATATAAAGTAAATAGGCTATTTTATCTAATCTCTGCTTTAGTGTCTATTTACTGCATAGAACGTGGATCACTGGTGTCTTGGAAAAAGGAGCAGGCTGCCCCACGGTGCGCACTCTGGCAGGTTATCGGCCCAGCAGTGGAACGTGTGCAGCTTGGATGCTGGCACGGCTGTGAGGACTTTGGAAGCCTATCCAGGAGTCGTTTGGATATCTGGGGCGAGTTTGGAGCTTTTGCAGGTTCCGTGCCTGGCTGTGTATTTTTCCTAGGCCTGTTTCCAGCTGAAGGACGTTCTGATAAAGTCTGTGCTATTTATTCATCGGTGTCTGCCCAGGAGGGGCTGAGGATGAGCACAGTGAAAATGCAGTCTACAGTTGGAGGTGGTTTCCCTATGGAACGGCTGAATGACACCAATTATCTGTCGTGGGCGTACAAGGTGAAAATGTTTCTTTGCTGGGAAGGTATTTGGAAGGTCGCCCATGAGCCACCAGACAAGTTGGACGATGAGGACGTTATTTTGTAGAACGAGAGAGCATTGGCAAGCATAATTTTATGCTTGGAAGACAGCCAATTATGTTATGTTAGAGAATTCCAGTTAGCCAGTGGGTGTTGGGAAGCTTTAAGAAATGTTTATCTTAGAAGCACACCGTTATGCAAGGTTATGTTGACAAGAAAGCTTTATCATGCTAAATTACATGACAGTGGGAGTATTCTTGAACATTTGCATTATATGACTGGTTTGTTCCTCAAATTAGCACAGAGAGATATGCAGTTCTCAGAAGCGCATAAAGTTTATGTAATTCTCAGTTCTCTAAATGAAACATGGGATAATTTAGCTACCAGTTTCGGATCTTTATCTGAGAGCGATTTAACTGTAAATTATTTAACTGGGAGACTTCTGGAGGAGGAACAAAGGAGGAAAGATTATAACATAATTAAGCCAAACCAGAGCAGTATGTCTGTTAAGGAATGTTATTCTTGTAACACTGATAAAGTATTATCTGTGAAACGCTGTTTTCGCTGTGGGTCTGAAAAGCATTTGCAAAAAGACTGTGATGTTGCTAGAAGGAAAGCAAAAGTCAAGCCGAGGATTTCCAAGCAACGAAGTGCTGTCCAGCTGTCGGTGATTAATTCTACAGGAAGGAATTTAAAGGAGACGTGGCTCCTTGACAGTGGAGCAAGCGAAAATATCGCCAATGACAGGCAGATGTTTAAAAGGTTTATGCAGGCTGAACGGGACCATGTTAGCCTGGCAAATGGCAGTTTTGCATCTGTTACTGGCAGAGGGTTTGTGTTTGTACCTAGTATGAATATTGAATTATCTATGCTATGTGTACCAGACCTAGAGTACAATATCCTGAGTGTTTCTCAGTTAGATAAACAGGGATATGATGCAAGGTTTGGGAAGGGTGAATGCATTATTATGAAGAATAATCATGTCTGTGGTAAGGGTGTATTACAGAACAGTTTGTATGAGATGAAACCCAAGACCCATGATGTAACCCACGATGTAGCAATGATCAACAAACCAAACCATGATTCATGTGAACATTTGTGGCATAGACGGTTGGGGCATCCAAGTTTCAAAGTGGTTGAAAAGATGTCTGAAGCAAGTTCTGTAATGAATTTGAAACCGTGTCAACCTTATCTGGATTGCACGGCATGTAAGGTTGCTAAGTCAAAGGTGTATCCTGTAAGCAAATTTAGTGATAGAAAGTCACATAAATGTTTTGAATTAGTTCACGCTGACCTAATTGGCCCATTACCAGCCACATTAGGTGGTGCTAAATATGTTTTAGTCATTGTGGATGATTTCACCAGAATCGGGTTCTGTTACCTATTGAAAACTAAAAGCCAAACATTTGATAAGTTCAGGAATTGGGTGCAGTTTGTGGAACTTAGATATAACACAAAGGTGTGTAGTTTGCAGACTGACCGGGGAACTGAGTTTATGAGTGGCAGTTTTCAGCAATGGCTCAGTAGGAGGGGCATTGCACACAGGAGAACCAATCCGCATAGTTCAGCTGAGAATGGCGTGGCGGAACGAAGAAATTTAGCATTACAGACAGTAAAGGATTCACTGTTAGCTGACTCAGGGTTATCTAGAGGATACTGGGGAGAGACTATACTGACTGCTAATTATTTAATTAACAGGTTGTGGAGTGTGTCTGTAAATCAAACACCATATTATATTTTGTATGGCAAGAAGCCATCATTAGCTCATTTGAAGGTGTTTGGGTGCACAGACTATGTTCACGTCCATAAGGAAGTACGTAGGAAAGGGCAGGCAAAAGCACAGAAAATGGTTTGTGTGGGGTATGAGCCAGGAACCAAGGGATATAGGTTCACTGATGGCAGAAGACTTGTTATTTCACGATCAGCAAGTTTCAGTGAGCATAGCAATTGGCAGAAGTTACACGGAGGGAGGGAGGTTGTTCTTCCTAGTCAAAGGCAGTTCGAGCTAGCAGAGCCGCGAGAGTCTAGAGGTGTGATTAAGGATGAAGAGGAATTAACTCCTAGTGTGCCAATAAAGCAGGATGCTACTGTATTGCGCAGATCTGAAAGAGTTAACAAGGGCATACCACCTATGCGTTACACACCAGGTGATGTTAAAGTGTGTTTTATTAATTATGAACCTCGTAGTTATAAAGAGGTATTGGAGTTGCCACCACAAGAGCAGAATAAGTGGAAAGCTGCTAAGGATGTGGAAATGAATGCCATTAATTCCCATAAGGTGTTTAAATCTACCAGGCTACCTGAGGGGCATAGGGCAGTGGGTTGTAGGTGGGTTTATAAGAAGAAGACCTTAGTCAATGGTGATATTCAGTATAAAGCTAGGCTTGTAGCACAAGGGTTTTCCCAGGTTAAGAATCAGACTTATGATGAGGTTTTTGTGCCAACGCTAAGAGGGGAGACATTCAGGTTTGCTTTAGCGATGGCAGCAGCTGGGAATTGTGTAGTGAACCATTATGATATCACCACAGCAAATCTGCATGCTGATTTGAGGGAAGAAATATATATGACTGAAGCTCCAGGATATGAATCTAATGAGGCAGGTAGAGTGTACAAGTTGCAGAAAGTGTTGTATGGACTCAGGCAATCGGCACATTGCTGGAATCTGCGATTAGATGAGGCATTGCAAAGAATGGATCACTGGTGTCTTGGAAAAAGGAGCAGGCCGCCCCATGGTGTGCACTCTGACAAAAATGTTGACCTATTAATTCACACTCTGAATCAGCCATGATTTCCATATCTGAGCTTTCTGCTTTTCCTATCTATCTATCTACCTACCTACCTACCTACCTACCTACCTATTTATTTAATTTTTATCCCACCTTTATTATTTTTATAAATAACTCAAGTCAGCGAACATACCTAATACTCCTTCCTCCTCCTATTTTCCCCACAACAACAACCCTGTGAGGTTAGTTGGGCTGAGAGAGAGTGACTGGTCCAAGGTCACCCAGCTGGCTTTCATGCCTAAGGCAGGACTAGAACTCACAGACTCCTGGTTTCTAGCCCAGCATATAATCTTTCTCATATGTGGTCTTCTATTTTTTAATATAAATTTTATTAAAAGTTTTAAAGAAACAAAAACTACAGAAGAAAGAAAACAAAGAAAGAAAAAGAGAAAGGAAAGGAGAGGAGAGGAGATGAAAGTGCAGAAAGAAAAGATAAAAAGAAATAGAAAGACGTTTCCCACGCTGCCCATTCTTTTACACAACTGCAGCATTCAGCTGTTCCTCTCCTCCCACACACACACACACAGACCACACAAAATAATCCCACATGGCATGCTACAAAATTTCAATTTGTTTTTAAAGCCTGCTTTACTGTTATTATGCAACTGAGAGTGAAAAAGCAAGTCGCCATTCTCATGGCACTATTTTCATTGGCTACTATTCTCCTAAATCCCCTTTAAACAGCTACATTGTCAATCCATAGGCCCCATTTAGGGCCACAGAAATGTGCAGATTAATTTGATCAAAGGGACGGCCAAATATAAAATGCACTTTTCAAACTGCATCAGAGTAGGTTCCTTTTACAGATCACTGCATAGCAAGGGGAGTGCAATACAAGCAACGGGGAAGAAACAAAGCTTTGGCAAGCTACAATTTTTTTGTTCCAGTTATTCCTAACAAATATACTTTACCTGAACTGTGTTAGAACAAAAGTATAAGCCACTTTTTTCTTGTAGAAATGGTTTTATCTAGCAACAATTTTATATATAAATTTTATTAAAAGTTTTACAAAGAACATAAAAACTAACACAAACCACTAAGTAGAAGAACCAAAGAAAGAAAGAAAGAAAAAAGTGCAGAAAGAAAGAATAAAAAGAAATAGACAGAAGAAGCTTCCGATTTCCTTTGCAGCAAATATAATTATTTATTTATTTATTTCTTATTCAAATTTATCACCGCCCATCTCCCCTCAATGGGGGATTCTGGGCAGTTTACAAAAACACTCAACAATTAAAACCTATAAAAATAAATACAATCAACCTGTCTAATAAGATAAATAGATTAAAAAATCCAGTGATGGTAAAATCTCATCGAAAAGGGAGGACACTATGGGGCCAGCCATCCACAGGAGGAACTATTACCTCCCTTGTCCCAGGCAAGGCAGCACAACCAGGTATTTAGAGTCTTCTGGAGTGTCGGGAGTGGACAGGCATATCTCACCTCTGGGGGCAAGATATTCCAAAGTGCGGCTGCTATCGCAGAGAAGGCTCGCCTCCTGGACCCCGCTAGATGGAATTCTCTTGTTGATGGGATCCAAAGCATGCCCTCTCTGCATGACCGAGTGGGACGGGTGGATATTATTGGGATGAGACGGTCCCTCAGGTATCCTGGCCCCATGCTATGTAGGGCTTTAAAGGTGATGGCCAACACCTTGAATTGGACCCAGAAGCAAACTGGTACCCAATGCAGCTCGTGCAGCAGTGGTGTCACATGTGCTGATCTTACAGCACCCATAATTGCCTGCATGGCCGCATTCTGGACCAGCTGAAGCTTCCGGATACTTTTCAAGGGTAGCCCCATGTAGAGCGCATTGCAATAATCTATATCGGAGATGACAAGGGTATGAGTGACTGTTTGGAGGGCCTCTCGATCAAGGAAGGGGCGTAGCTGGTGCACAACCCGAAGCTGCGCCAAGGCCCTCCTGGCCATGACTGCCACCTGCCCTTCGAGCAGGAGTCGTGAGTCCAGGAGTACCCCCAGGTTCCGCACTGGGTCTGAATGGGGCAGTGCTACCCCATCCAGCACCAAAGATGACAACTCCCTGGATGCAGAGAGGCCATCAAACCACAGCCACTCCATTTTACCAGGGTTCAGCTGAAGCCTGTTGTTCCCCATCCAGACCCCCACAGCCCTCAAGCACTGAGAAAGGGCAGCGACCAGATCACTTACTTCACCCGGGATGGAGATGTATAATTGAGTATCATCAGCATATTGATGATACCTCATCCCATGGTGACGGATGATCTCGCCCAGTGGCTTCATGTAGATGTTAAATAGGAGAGGAGAGAGAACTGAGCCCTGCAGCACCCCACATATGAGGGGTCGCGGGTCGGATCTCTCCTCTCCTATCAGCACCGATTGGGAATGGCCCTGGAGGAAGGAGGTGAACCAGTGTAAAACTATGCCGCCCACCCCCAACTCCCTGAGCCATCCCAAAAGGATACTGTGGTCGACAGTATTGAAAGCCGCTGAGAAAATTGATTACAAAGTTATCTCTTACTCTATGACTACAAAAAAAGCTAACTTTTTTCTATTATCCAATTTTTGTCTACTCATCAAAACCACAAATCATAAGTGCATTTTGCTTGTAAGCCATCTCTGCAAGTTCCATCATCTTCACCAACCATTCCTCTATTGTGGGTAGTATCAAACTTTTCCACTTTTCAGCATACAGTAATCTCACTGCAGTTGTCATATATAAAAACAAAGTTTCATGGTTTTTTCTAGCTGTCTGTTCATTAATTCCAAAAGAAAAGTCTCTGTTTTCAATTGTACATTAGTCTTTAAAATCTTCTGAACTAGTGTACTTATTTGTATCCAAACTTTTTTGGCTTTTTTACATGATAATACATGATAAAATGTCCCTTCATGTTGTCCACATTTCCAGCAAAGATTTGAAGTACCTTTATACATTCTAGACAATTTATCTGGTGACAAATACCAATGATACATAATTTAATAAAAATTTAAGGCTAGCATTTCAATGCTTTAAACCACATATTTTCCCATTGATCCATTTGTATATTATAGCCAAAAGTTTTAGACTATTTTATCATATTTCAACAAAAGTTTATATGTTTTAGCAATAACATGTTCATCATTTGTACATAGTTCTTTCAAACTCAGTCTTGCATTATTTAAAACCATAACACTTTATCCACTTTAAACCTTTCTGATAATTGTACATAAGAAAACCATTGACAACTATATCCTTCTTTATCAAATCTTCTCTTGATTTTATTTTACAATCTCCTTGAGAAAATTCTAGTACATCGCAATGTTGACCAAAAAATCTCTTGCCTTCTGAACAGAATTCAGTCTAAATCTCTGCTGTTTAAAAGTAAAAATCACACCTTCCAATTTATCCCATCAAAATGGGATCTTTTTCTTTTTTAATTTTTCAACCAAGAAGGTGTATTCTTTTTGCTTACATAAAATTCTGATAGGGATCTCTTTCAAAACGATTATATCTGTATTATCCATTTTCAATCTTGTATTAAAATTCTGCTGCAGGATTTGATCCCTTGTCTTCTTCCTAACAAAATGCACCAAAATATCCCTAGGGACATTCCTCATTCTGGCAAATCTGGAATTTATTCTATAAATCTTATCAATTTCTGCATCCATATCTTCCTCCTCCAAGTCCAAAAAATTGCCAAAACATTAATAATCTGCTCTCTAATATTTTCATCTGGAACCTCTGGAACAGCTCTGAATCTCAAATAGAATTTTTTCTCTCTCAATTCCATTAAAGCCAGATGATCCAATTTTCTTTCCAACTCTCTATCTTGAACCTCTGTCTAACTCTCTAAAATTTCAATTCAATGATAGATTTGTTTTACCTCTCCAAATATTTCTTTATAGAACTTTCCATCTTTTTAACATCTCTTATCTCCTCTTTTGACTTAACAAATCTTTCATCCATTCTTTTTTTCAAAACCATTCATTTTATTTGCTACCTGTTCAAAATTTCTGAAGTATATCTTGTGTAACTATTTTTTTCCACAGGTTGCTCTAAGTGAGCCCCTCTTGCCCTCTTTTGCCATTTTTCTAGTAGCCATTTTTTAATAGTAATCCAAAAGTGAAGATGTCTCAAGCAGGAAAAAGAAAAAGATAAGCCTCTCCTTTTTTTTCCTTATTATCCTTTTATGGTTTTGACACTTTTGTTTTAGTAGCTCTCCATAGCTTCAGCCACAACACGCATCACATCTCCATGGCAACTAAATATCTCAGTCTGATTCTTTACCATTCCTTACTTACTTTTTGTTATGTAGATTCCACCAATTAAATGTACTCTTTAAGAATAAGCAAGGATTCCCATGCTGTATTGGTCTCTTTAACTAGCTTAATGAAAATTTATACCAAATCACTTTCATCAAAAGTAAAAATGATAAAAATAAAAATAGAAAAATAGGGGGAGAAAAAGACAGTCCCCTTGTCCATCTTAAAACATCTTGTCTTAATTAAGCTTTTTGCAAAGAATTCTTGGGTCATTAAATCAAAGTATTTCTTTTCTTTTCTTTTTTTTTTTTTTTGTAATCTCGAAAGGTTTAACTCACCACAAGGAGTCTTATTTTTGCCTCAAAGGAAATCTCTCTTCATCAGTAAATTAATTATTTCCCAAAGTGATTAAGAAATGGGGAAGACAGAGCTTAATGTTCATATCAGCTCTAGTTAGGAGTGTAGGTAGAATTCCAGTGCTCCTGATAGCTCAACTCCTGAGCCGACTGCAAAAACTTTTCCATTTCTGCAGTTTACTCATGAGGAACTGCCATCTGGAGTGTATATGGTTTATCTCATGATATCCCTTTGATCCAGGGAGATTACACTGGCCAGAATCTGCCTTCCAGCCGGTGTTCTCAGCTGTGATGTCTCTCCGTGCCTTGGAGAGTGTTATTCCGCCATGATTCCCCACCGGAATCTACCATATGTGGTCTTCTAGTATTAATGATAATTATAAACTGATGGCACATCCCATTCTTTTCTATCTATGATGTATTATTTTCCTCTGTTCTTAACCTTTCATCTTGTCCTCATATTTCTTCATTACATATTGGAAACAAACAGTTTTGAGAATGGATTTTTTTTCATCATATTGTTGTTTTCCCACTTCTTCTTTGTTGTTGTTACTATTTTTGCTTCCGTGAATAAAAATCTTGGTGCAGTTTTGTTTCTTTTCTTTCTCCCTCCATCAATTTCATAATTAGCTTGTTATTTTCTTTTCTCGGTTGACTCTTGGCTGCCCTTAGTAAATAGTTAGTTTTTCTTAATTATATTTACATTGTACATGCAATCAGAATCCTCACAATTGGTCCTTTAAAATTGTACTTTTCCAAGGTGTTTTCAACCATAAATACACACAAAGAGGGTGTAGTTTCACACATTCCTGAAAGAAAATGGAAGAAAACATATCACATCAGCCCCATATCACTGTTACAAGTGGACTGGCTAAAAGATTTGTCCAAAGTATCAAGAATTCTTTATGATCAGAGTCTGGACAAAACATCACACTAAATTTATTTATTTATTTGCTCAATTTACATAGCCATCCATCTCACATATCTGATTCTGGGCACCTCACACATTTAAAAATAACAAAAAACTAGAAATTAATACAAATGTGTATCCAAAACAATAACAACAAAAAACCATTAAAAACAAATTAAATCAATTAAAAACAATTAAAACCACAAAACATAATCTGTTGTAGGGTGCAATCCATACCTGACTGACAATGCAACCATTTTGCAAGTTCCATACCTCCACCAGTTCCCCAGGCCTGATGGCAAAGCCATGTCTTCAGGACCTTCCAAAAGGCCAATGGTTTTGGGGCCAATCTAACCACTGGGGGGATGATGTTCCAAAGGGCCAGTGCCACCACAGAAAGGGCTCTCCTCCTTGGTCCCATGGGATGACATGATAATCTACAGAACCCATAACACGCCCTGTCCTGCTTCAGGTTTCAAGTACAACTCACACACAGAGTTGCTATGGAAATTAGCAGTTTACTCAACAGAGTAAAGATAACAGCAAACAAGGAATGCAAACCAAAACAGAGTCTCTGAAAAGACTCATCTGACTGCTCCAGCTGTTCAGATGGTGCCTGTGTTTGATCAGCCTCAGGTAATTCTTGGCTTTGTGTTTCTGGAGGCTGACATTCCACAGGTTCAGCTGGAGCAGCTTCTTCAGAATCAGAGTCTGAGTCCTGGGCCATGAAAATGCCCTTCTGCCAGTCCTGATAGGATGGGTAGATGTAACTGGGGAGAGATGATGCCATAAGTAACCCGGCTCCTATAAATCCCCATCTAGGGATTTATAGGTCATTACCAACACCTCAATTGAACCCAGAAGCAAATTGGCAAATAATGCAGCTTGCAGAGCAGAGGTGTAATGTGCACACCACATTTTGCAACCAAATCAAAAGCTCGCACATTGATCTGATTTCATTTGATGCTGCCTGCCTCCAAACATACACCAGACAATATAAAAAAAAACATATAATGATAACAACAGAGAGCAATAGCAAGCTAGAACAGAAGAAAAAGAAAGAAGAACAAGATGGCAAACCTGGAAGACCCCAAAGCATCTCACCAACATCTAACATCCAGCAAAAGAGGCATCAACCAGCTTAGCCTAAGGCCTGGGAACCACCAGGTCTTTATGGCCCTTCAGAATGACAACAGGGTGGCATGGTAGCAACACAGTGCAAGGAACAACAAGGAAATGTCTGTGATATTATCCTTAGATTGAATCTCATATTCCAAGTTGGACCTTCTCAAACCTAATTTGAGAAGAAGTATTCAGGACAAACTGCTAAAAAATACTGAACAGTCTTCTCATGCTGAAACAGAATAGATTGATCAGTTGAAGAAGATAGCGGTACAGAAGAAAGTAGTTGTACCTACTTCTTAGAGGTGCAGTTGAGTAATTCCCGAATTGTTACTAGTAGCACCTACACCTGAACTAGTTACACAACTTCTGGTTGCTCCATAGTCACCCGTAGAAAGTAAAGAAGATGACCTTGATAGAAATACACAGGAACTGTTACCTGGACAAAAGCTTCTGAAACATTTTAAAGTCAGAACAGTGAGATAATATTTGGAAACAGCTCAGGCAGATACCTCCTTAATTCACTGGAGTATAAGATAGGGGAGGAGGTACAGCAGAATCAGATTTGGAACATTCTTTATTATAGCCAATCTCAATAAAAGTAGTTTTAGTCTTCCTATGGAGGTGATTTCCTAGTCTGATCTACCTAGTGGGGCTGATATCACCAGTATCATTGGGCACCTTAAGTATACCCATATGTGCTGAAAGATGTTATTCCATTCACATATGAAAACCACCACAGTAGCTTAATTGGTAAATATGATAACAGCCTGTATCTTGGCAGGGAGTAATTTCATGTATAGAGTTTTTCTTATCATTAATTGATTGAGTATGACTGTATTGTTACTTCAGGTCTTCTACAACTTTCAATAAAGCAAGCAGCAGAATATCTTTTGTTTGATCAGTAACAGACATAGTATTATACATAGTAGAGGTGGGGGGGGGAACTTGAGGGAGACTTAATTTCAATTGTCTGCAGGTTTAAATTGCTGTTGTGTATTTAATTTTCCCCCTCCAAGTTTGCAATTTTGTAGCTCTGCAGTGTTGCCTGAAGTATTTGCTCTGAACCTAGCAAAACTCTAATAGCCTGGAGAACAATTTGAATTTCTGTTAATATTTCTTCCCATTTTCTAACTGTGGCAGTTATGAACCCTTAATTTTTATAAAGTAAGAAGTCTGTTTTCACCCTCCTTTCTTAACTACAATAATTGATTGCAGAAACACTAACATGCAGGCAAATATATTCTGAAAGTTCACAATTTAATCTCAATTTGTGAATCTGGGGTACTTTCTTTATTCTTTGTATGCATGAGTGCTTTAATTTCTTTATCTCACTGAAGCTTTTCTAGAGAAAAGAGCCCCATAATTTCCTTTCAGGGTATAAGTTTTTGTATGTTATTTCAGATAAGATAAAGGAGCAGTTTTAAAAGAAATGAGAATGAACAGTATTAATATGGGGGGGGGGAGCATTTTACTGCAAAATTTCAATCTGTAATGAATGTAGTAGTGAAGGAGGATTATTATTTTCTCATATTCCTGCAAGTTAACATCCTTCAGAGTAAATCAACAATAACATTCAGCCAAAAACATTCTCCAGCAAGCATCAGCTAATAGCAAAGATTCTTTCTGGAAGCAAAACAATAAATATTTTAACTTTTTAAAACACCTTCCCTTCATGCTGTTTTACTTTAACATGTCTGACTTTCTGAACCATTAGCAAAATTCTAGCTAATACTCAGCAAAGACAGTCTTATGCAAGTGTTTTAAAAACTAACCTAAATGTTAAAATTTGTATGACAAAATTATGTCGTTGGTCTTACCCAATGGATTGCCAGAATGGTTATACGGCATTTCACAAGGCTGTATATAAATCTACCCTCTCATACTTTCTGCTGTACTTCTCTTCTTAGAAATATACTTTTGGTTTCAGCATTAAGATAATAAATATTTTAAAACATAGAAAGTTTTTGTTTTATTATCCTGCCAATAAGACTAAATCATCCAGCTATTACGTGCACAACTATAAGAAACTAGTTTCTGCGATCTGGCAGTTGTCATGGAAACTGATGTAAGAAGCCTAGTGTTTTCCTCCAACCACCACCTGGAGTATTATGGGGTCTTACACTGCCTCTGAACCATCTGAAGTTCCCCAAAAAAGAAATGTTTATGGATTGCTGATCTGCTGTCTTACTGTTTTGAATTTCTCGAGACAATTTATCAAACTGAATGTCTTCAATTAAATCTGTTTCTAATTCTCTTAGATTGCACATTTCCTTCAGATTTCCATGGGATGGAGAAAACCTACAGTCTAACTTTTATTGTACCAACAATGCTGCTGGAATGTGCCTTTTGCCTTTTGCTTTAAAAAAATCAATAATATCCAATAATGTAAGAAAAAAAATCAAAGCATAGATATTATTTTATGGGAATACTATCCCACAGTTATTTCTATGCTACCTTTTTGAAAATTGGATTTGAGGTGACAAAAGAGATTGTAACACTTTCTGGCCGGAACTGTAAATATGTTGAAATTGTCTTTGTATGACTGCATTAGGACAAAATCATTCATTTGTGTGAACATTCAAAGATTTCCAATATACAGGAGAATGAAAACCTTATATAAATATTTCAGTGCATCAAGACCCCAATAATAGCATCATCCACAGGGTGGAGGGAGAGCGGGATCAAACCAGGCAAGTTGGCAATTGTGGCATTGAAATTGAAGTCATGCCCATTTGTTACATGTGTCAATATTGCACATATGTATAAAGGGAAGGGGTTTCAGTTGCATTTACACAACAGCCATCTTGCCTGGTTTGATTCTCCCCATCCCCAGGATACTGCCAAAGAATAGTCCCCTATTCGGGGAGATGGGCGGGGATAAATTTAAAAAATACATACATACATACATACATACATACATACATACATACATACTGCCAAAGATCTAAGTTCCTGACTGATGTGCATGAGCAAGATAATGGAAGAATAAGGAAAATCCCGTTGTTTCAAATTGTTTAAAATAGTCAAATACTATTTTAAAGCTATCTTGGCCAGTTTGTCCCAATTTGACGACCCCAGGTAGGAATTCCAGAAATTGCAGTGGCCTTTCTCTGAAAGTTGATGAGATAAAATGTACTGCCATTGTGATAAAGCCTCACTGTATTAAGATTATGCAGATTGAAGAAGTGGGGACAAACTAGATATATTATGCTGTTTTGTGCATGGATGTGGGTAGCAATTCTGTTAGTTTACTAGTATACGTAGTAATAATATTAACTTTTTCCACTGAGAATCAGAAAGGACTACTCCGTTTTATTCTTTCATTATAAGGTATCCAACTGCTAGTTGGTATTACTTAAAACAGCAGTGGGATTTTGTTGTTATATTTTGTTTTGTTTTGTTTTTTTAGTATTTTCTGCAGAAAGAACAACATCAATCTGTGGAGCCATAAAAGAAAAAGGAAATAAGAGTGTGTTCTTTCCAGCTGATATTGCTTGCCTTTACTTGAGTGAAATAAATGGTTAGGGGCAATGATATTTCAAATCAAGTGGACAACCAGGGCTGATGTAAAACGAAGCAATGCATTTATTCAGATTCTTTGGGTGTCTTTGGTTTCATTTAAAAAGACACAACAGCTGTAGGAATTCTGAACACAATTCCTGCAGTGGCACTTGTGTCTTGGCTAAGTACCGGCACCATTTTCAGAAGACTGTATTTTCTATTATAGCTGTTGTATTAGAATTAAATTTACATGAACATTACTATTTGGGCACTTAAGCTACACATCTTGATATGTTAGTGTGTACTACATGCATTATAAATATCGATTTAGGTGTTTATTAATATTAATTCACATATTGCACGTTTCAAAAGAGATACTATGATTTCAGTAGGTTCATATTTGAAATTATGCTACAAATATTGAAGGTTATGTATAATAGGTACCTTTGTCTATTTACAGTATCTACAGTACACTTATTAATCACCAGATACCTTTTTATCTCCGTGCATGCTGCATTTTAACAGGAAATACACTAAAAGTATTTTTACTTAAGATTATTGCTTTTATTGCTTTTATTGTATTTTAATCTTTATTCTAGTTTTATTGTAAACCACTCAGAGTCGCTCTTTGAGTGAGATGGGCGACTAAATTTGAAATATAAATAAATAAATAAAAAGACAGAAACAGTAGACACTGGGCAACTTCTAATATTACACAAGAGGACTTCCTTTGTTCTGTCCCCTCTTCTACATGTCCTACATCTGTTCCAGAAAATCCATTATACTTAGAACAGATTTGGAAGTGGGGGGATGATATGGAAGACAGAAGAATGATACCCTTGGATAACACCCACTATGTTGTAATATTTCTTTAGATATTATAATATATAAAATAGCTTGGCACTGTACAGCAAGATGTTCTGAGAAAGGTATGAAGAAAAGGAGTCATGCCCTCGGTCTTCTAATTTCACATGATATTTTCGGATACAAAAGTGTACAAGTGGAGGAAATCAGTCAGGAAGTGACAAGATAAAAATGGCCAAAACAAACCAATGGAAACATTCTCTTCAATCGTTCATTCCTGTAAAGAGGCTAGCTGACCATGGACTGCATGTAGGCATGTGATCCTTAAGATGATCCTGTTGTATACTGAAGCTGGCTGGACTGTGGGTTTAAGAAAACGTTGTTTGGATTGGAATGCTTTGACAGGAATTTACCAGGTATTTAGTCTAAACTGCTGACTACCACAGACCCCCATTGGACAGTTCCATACTGCTGTGCCCTCCCTGCCAATCCAAGCCAGATCATGTTACTGCAGGTAAAGCTGTGCAGGGCATTCGAAAGGAGCACTTCCTTCAAGAAGTGTGTTAAGCAGAGCAAAGCGCCCTTCCTTGAAGCATTGCAGTGCTACACTATTTCGAAAGCTTGCACAGCTACTTTAAAGGCTGTCCACAGTTGTCTAAGCCTGTTTGTTCAGCCGCATCAGCTTCAGCAGATGTGCTACCTGTGCATGAACACTAAAGCTATGCAAATCCTCCCAAAAATGTTCATTGCAATCTTTGGGGAACCTCTCTTCCAACATTAAAGCAGCTACATCTTTTAATAGACTCAGGCAATTGTCTCTGAAGCAATATCCAATAGCTTTCAGAGCACCCATTAGAGGAGTGTTTTTCAAACTTGGCAGCTTTAAGAGGTGTGGACTTCAACTCCCAGAATTCCATACTGGGAATTCCAGTGAAACACACTGCATTAGAGACACCAAAGAATGATGAAGCTGCTTTAATGCTTGAATGAGGATGTGTTGCTTGTGCTTACATATGTATGAAGTAGTCTAGTAACTAGTCTGGAACAAGATACGGTTCTTTAATATTTTGAGACAAATGTTTTGTAGACATTCCTGCATGTTGTGAAGAATTTACAGAATTCTAATATACATACAACTGAGGGAAGACTTAAAAGCTTTTAAGGTCAACTTCTAGAAGATCTGGATGCTTTAACGTTTCAAAGAGGGATGCTATAAGAAATGTGATCAGAGTTGGTTTCTAAAACAAATGTTCAGATATAAAACTATAGAATACAATGCCTACTATGACTTTCCTGGTGGAATTTTATTTGCTTTCTTTGGCTCAAATTTTCATTCAGTACTTCTACACTTGCTTAATATGATCAAACAACAAATTCAACTATTTTGCAGATTACACAACATAGTGTATAAGTTAAGCAGGCAGGAAAGAATAGGAGGGACTAAAGAATACTGACTTCCCTAGACCTCTCTCTTAAAATTAAGCCACTGTATAATCCAGCTAGGTTATAGTATTAAGATTTATGCAGATTTAGTCCTATTGACTCTTGGTACTTAGATTTAACTGGCTTGTGAATTGAGCTGTTAAGAGAACACCGGGGAGGGAATCAAATACAGCACATTCTTCGAAACAAGGCATGAAATACACAGCATGGATACAAAGAAAGAGTTTGTATGAACCATCGGGCAAACAAGAAATCAAGTTGGGGTGCTAGATGCAACATCTGTTTAAAAAAAGCAATAATGGAGATCTGTTGGGGGGAGGGACTCCTGAACTTTAATTATGTCTGCATCACTTTTAGTTAATGAGCCATCTCCTTATATGGATCGATAGTTTTCACAAGAGCCATCTTTATTTCTCTCCAAGGCTGCAATGGCTGAGTGAGGCAGAATAACACAGCCAGAGCTTAACTTATTTGTGCTGCCAGAGCAATCGCCCAGCCCTGTCAAAAAAGCAAACTTCTTTTTAAGCTGAACAAGAAGTCAGTCGCTTCGGCACAGGGAAACTGCTGTGACAGATACAACAGGGAAACTGCTCTGCATGCATTCTTATTATGTCTGCAGTGGTATTGTTTAAACCCTGCCTCTGGCCATAAAGGAAGACAAGCGCTCTTCCTATCAGTCAATTTTCCAATCCTTCTGTATCAAATATATCTACAATATATAGATTGGGAACTATGAAGCACACCTAAGGGGAGCCACCAATGGTCTGCCTCCTTTCCCAAGAAACTGATTATCTCCTGGAAACCTACCAACAGGTCTTGCGAACAGTAGCTCTTTCTTGTTTTGCTCTCCAACAGTTTATACTTAACAGTTTACTGTCTCAGCCAGTGTTTCTCAACCTTGGCAACTTTAAGACCTGTGGACTTCAACTCCCAGAATTCCCCAGCCAGCCATATGGTTGAGATATTCTTAAGGGCTTGGTTCTACTGATACATGCATGCTTTACTCAATTCAGACACCAATAAATGTGGGATTACAACCCCACAAGGATTACAACTAGCCTTACTTTAAATTTTTCTTTATGAATGACTTATTTAAGATGCTAAAATTTTCTTCTACACCTTTGGTTTTATGGCTGTGAAAGCACCTGTGGAAATGCTTTCATCATATCCTTTCCTTCCAGGTATAGGTCAAAGATTAGTTTGATAAAAAGATATTATTCGTTGATTGGATAGATGGCTATTGAAGATATTACATAGGAATTTGTTGAAGTGTTTCAGTAAAGCTCTGCATTTTTTTGATTTTTTGTTTGCTTGATTTTTTGTTTCAAAATGTTATTTTTTTAAAAAAAATGCCCTAATTCTGAATTGGCTTTCAACAGCATCATGTACCCAAATTCTATCGGCCACATTCCATAATTAAACCAAATCAGAGTAAAGAGAATGCAGCCTGCCATCATTCTGCTACCCATCTTATGGGCAAATAATAGATTGATATAAAGATATAGCTAAAGCACCATAAATAATAGACATCAGGGCATCAGCAGCAGCAAGAATTGTGACTGCGGCTACAGCAGATGAGTGAACATTCCATACTTGCATGCTCTGGGCTTTATAGGAGACAGAGCAGTTAACTAAAAGGTACATTGAGAATATTTTGTTGTTGTTCAGGTGTTAAGTCGTGTCCGACTCTTCGTGACCCCATGGACCATAGCACGCCAGGCCTTCCTGTCCTCCACTGTCTCCTGGAGTTTACTCAAATTCATGTTCATTGCATCAGTGATGCTATCTAACCATTTCATCCTCTGCCATCCCCTTCTCCTTTTGCCTTCAGTCTTTCCCAGCATCAGGGTCTTTTCCAGTGAGTCCTCTCTTCGCATTAGGTGGTCAAAGTATTTGAGCTTCAGCTTCAGTATCTGTCCTTCCAATGAGCAGTCAGGGTTGATTTTTGAGAATATTTAGCCCAGCCTTATTAGAAAGCCTTACGCAATTTGATGATCTATTGGGTAACCAAGGCACATAGCTTTGGTCAGACTGAAAGATTCTACTGCTAAGGATCACATGCAACATTACATTTAGTATTTTTTCAGATTATCCAGTGACCAGATTTCCTGTGCCAGTTCTACATCTCACAAAACACACTTCATTATTTTGTTTTTGTTTGTTTGAATGAATATAGTAATACAAAAACAACAGTACATTTATTACAGCCCTAAGGACAGATACAATAAAAATATATAATAGTAACAATCTTACATATATACATATATATATAATAGAAAAACAATTAGTATGATACGATCTAAAATTAATTAAGAATAAAAATACTAAAATAAGTTGAAATAAAATACTATGTTAAGAAATTCTAAACCTAAGTAATGGTGCAGCATATTGTGCAGATGGCAGCACAAAACTGGGCAACCTGGGAAGATATTTTCAGGTCCTTGACCGAAAGAAGTAGCATTAAATAGAAATCACACTCCCTGCCTGGAAACTTCTTCAATATTGGATATATAAGGGTTTGTCTAGAGTCCTTATATAAGCAGCAGTATAATAACATATGGCTTAGGGTTTCTATTGAGCCGTCACCACATGGACGTAACCAAAGGTGCATAGGAGTACCCTTAAAATGTCCAAAAAGGACTGCTGAGGGCAGAGCATCCAGCCTGGCTAAGGTGAAAGCTTTAAAAAATTTCAAAATTGTAATGGATGATAAATAAGAAGCTGGAATGAACCCTTCTGGAAGAAAATTACAGATATTGGGGTGTAGCACCTTACTTAAATTTGTTTGGAGATCTATATCCCAGATTCATTGTTTAAGGGTGGTTCTAGCATTATCAAATCCTAATGAGCACAGAATTTCCATAGGGAAGCCCAGCAATTTAATTTTATTTAAGGCTTTTTTTAGCCACAATGACTTAAAATGTAACAAATACTAATGGGGCTAAACCTATAGGAAACAGAATTTACTTTAGCCAGAAGGTAAGAAGAAGGAACCATGCTCTGGCATCCAATGAAACTATACCTATTTCTACCTGTAGGATGGCATTTTTGATACTTTTTGGTACCATCAATATGGCTCTAATGAACATATTCTGAATGGTTTCAATAATATTAAGCTTTGCAAGGGAGCAGGAATATAATGGGCTCCTTTTGAATGGTAGAATCTTGCAATAGCTGATGAGGTACGCTGTGCAACACTTGCCCAGTAAAGAAAATGAGTGTTCCAGGATAAGGAAGCATGGAACTGCACTCCAAGGTATTTATAGGTGCGCACCTGTTCAATTGGAGTTCCATTTATTTGCCATTTGTGAATCTTATGATGGTGTCAGGCAAAAACTAAGACTTTAGTTTTCTCATAATTTATTGAAAGTTTTTGATCTGTGCAAAATAAAGCTAGTGCCCTAAGTGCTTTTCTCATTCCCACTTGTGAAGTAGACATAATGACCACATCATCGGCATACAGTAGTGCTGGAATTGCACGATCAGCCAAAATAGGTGGATGATGGGCTGAAACAGCAAGTGCTTGAATTATTGGATATAGATACAAATTGAAAAGTAATGGAGCTAATATGCAACCTTGTCTTACCCCTCTATAAGTTGGGACTGCTTTAGATAAATGTCCCCAGGGGGTGCATCTAATTTTCAGGGAGGTGTTTGAATAAAGTGACTGAAGAAGAGCTAGCAGCCTTTTGTCAATCGTGGAATGTCTCAGACTATCCCACAATCTCTCCCTTGGTATTAGATCAAAAGCTGACTTAAAATCAACAAAGGTTGCAAAAAGGGAACCACGAGGGGTGGTGGTGGTGGTAGAATATTTTTATGCCAAATGGTGAAGAACCAAACAATGATCTAATGTTGAACGTTCCTCTCTAATTCTGGCCTGTTCTTCAGCAATAATGTTTTCATTTTGTACCCAATCCACTAACTTTGAATATAAAAAATCTGGCATAAAGTTTATTTATTCTGTTTAATAAACTGATAGGGCTATAATTTGTAGGGTCGAGTCTATTTCCTTTATTTTTGTATATCGGTACAACAATGGCCTGATTCCAGTCAGATGGAAATTGTCCTGTGCTATTAACGTGTGTAAATATGGTGGCCAAAACTGGGGCCCACCAGTCTTTATTTTCCCTTATTAATTCTGGGGGGATAAAATCACCTCCAGATGCTTTACCTGGTTTTAGTTGGAAAATAAGATCTTTAACCTCAGCTATGGATACTGGCGGCCAATCCGGGAGGTCATTGCAAGAGGGAATCACATCTGAGATTACAGCAGATTCCCTTTTAAAGATGTTATTAAAATGATCCTCCCATTTATTTGCAGATATTTGTGTAACAGGGCCAAAACGTCTATCTATAAGAGACTGATTTATTAAACACCAGAACCAAGTGGAATTCTTGAGCTTTGCTGCTAAAATTAAATTACTCCAATTCTCTCTTATAGCCTACCACTTCTTTATCTTCAAGAAATTTTTATAATTTTTTTTAATCTTAAGAAATTTTGAGGCATTTGCAGAATTTTCCTGGCGAAAGGAAGTTATTGCGTTTAAGAGAGCCTTTTTAGCTTAAATGCAGTCATTATCATACCAAGATGTAGATCTTTTATGTGCATAAACACAATTAGCTGTTGTAAATCTTGTCAGGGGGGCTTGAATATTAACAATAATTGATTGATACAGTGATATTACTTGTTCAAATGAATCAGATGAGCGAATTTGGGTATGCATTTGAAGCAGGGGCTCTGAGGTCAAAATTCCAGACATCATTTTAGCCAAATCTTGAGACCATTTATTTTGTACTTGCCCCTTCATTGTAATCTCAATGGGGCAGTGGGCTACTTCTAATGAAGTATTTTATAATAATTTATAATAATTTATATATATAAGTATATATACATATAAATCGATATTTGTTTTAGAATCAGAAAGACAAATTAGTGGAAAGTGGTCACTATCAGGGCAAGTTCTAATATAAAGTAATACAAAGTAAAGCACAATACAGGTAGTCGCCACTTTAATGACCTTAATTGGGACTGGCAACTCGTCCACTAAGTGAAGCGGTCCCTAAGTAGGAAATCACGAGATCAGGACTGCGCTTTCCAGCTGGAAAGAGACAAGACTACTCAGTTTCACACCTTGGGCTTTTGTTTGCCTCCTAACCACTCCCCCGCCCTTTGGAATGCTTGAGTGGCTGCTTACTGCCTTATACACATTGAAAGCAATGCTATGGCACCACAGCCTGGGCCTGGGAGCTGTGGGTGCACTACACAAACAGCTTACAGTACTCTACTGAAATCTCTTCCTCTCCAGTCTTTCTGCTTTGCGGGGGGTGGGGAGAAGCAAGCAATTTCTGTAGGCAATCCCTCTTTTGCCTGACCCTTTCCTGCTGCCAGTGCGATTGCATTGCTTTCGATGAGTAGAAGAGCAAACAGCTTACTCTCTTGAAATCTCTTCCTCTCCAATCTCTCCGTCCTGACTGTACTGACTGTAATGGTGATCACGTAAATGAGGGATATTGCAAAGGTTGTAAATGATCATAAATGGGCCGTAAAGTAATTTTTTCAGCACCTTTGTAACTTTGAACAGTTGCTGAACAAATGGTCAGTAAGCAAGGACTGCCTGTTTGTCTATATTTAAAATCAGCCTAGTATTCTCACTGGTCACTAATAAACGCAAAGAAAATGTTTGTAATGCCAATACATCAGAATCAACCTGATGAATATTTCTTGAAATACAATTTAAATCGCAACTCATAAAGCAATTTATCGTTGCAATTTAACTCTTCATGTATTATATTTGGAGTGATTTTAGGCTTTGAATAAATCACACATAAAAAGTTACCAAAGTTGCATGCAAGATAGTTAAAACTCATAATACAATAATAATTATTAATAATTAAATATTCATTTTGAAAGCATGACCAATTTTTAAGATACCAACAATCACTTACTACATAGCATAGTCAATTTTATTTTACTAATAAATATGCACATTGTAAAGTATGTCAGTCTAATGTGCCAAAATAGAAATATGCAAATGTGCCAGTTTTCAATACTTTATGATACATGGTAAAACAATCCTAATCTATCAGATTTGGCAATTACAACATCTCCCCTATTAAGAAATACATTAGAACATTGCTAATATAAAAATAATTGCCTTGGTGAAACACATTTCCTATCTCAGCAGGACTATATTTTCTTTATTTTCTTTGTTATGAAAATTATGGTCAAAACAGTGCTGCATAGAGGTGGCTGGCTGAAGAGTAATTTCTGCAATTAAGTACAATTTTGTAAACTTCTGAAGAGAAATTACCTTTCAGATGACTGCATTCAAAGATAAGTATGTGGCTTATTAAGCCTTCCTAGTAGTATTTTCAAACAATTACAATTTAAGAAATTAATCGCTTTACTGTCAGCTGGCAATTGTTAGCTAACTAATCAAAATATTGTGCTAGTTTCTCAAGAACTGAGCGTATCCCCATCTGGAGGCAGATCACATAGCTGACAATATTCACAATGATGAATGGAAAGGTTTTTTAGATATTGATATGGCTGAAGAAGAGTCACAAATTAAAAGTGTATTATACTGCATCCTTCAAAGCATTTTACCTCGCTTAATTTAAGATGTCGAAAGTAAAGCCTATAATTTTATTCTGACATTTCGTCTATCTAAAAAGAAAGGTTGCCATGACCCTCATATGGTCTGTTCACTACAATTACTCAGGCCTGAAATTTTAGTTTTCAAAGTTGCTAGCTCATTCCTTTGCCTCTCACTTCCATTCTCATCTCCCTGGGCATCCCAGGTCATCATTCTACTAAATGTGTTCTGGTTTATTTAAGAAATAATGGTACTTGATGGTTATCTCCCAGGACAGATTATGTTGTTGTTGTTGTTCAGTCGTTCAGTCGTGTCCGACTCTTCGTGACCTCATGGACCATAGCACGCCAGGCCTTCCTGTCCTCCACTGTCTCTCGGAGTTTACTCAAATTCATGTTCATTACATCGGTGATGCTATCTAACCATCTCATCCTCTGCCGTCCCCTTCTCCTTTTGCCCTCAGTCTTTCCCAGCATCAGGGTCTTTTCCAGTGAGTCCTCTCTTCTCATTAGGTGGCCAAAGTATTTGAGCTTCAGCTTCAGCATCTGTCCTTCCAATGAGCAGTCAGGGTTGATTTCCTTTAGGATTGACTGGTTTGACCTCCTTGCAGTCCAAGGGACTCTCAAGAGTCTTCTCCAGCACCACAGCTCGAAAGCATCAATTCTTCGGCGCTCAGCCTTCCTTATGGTCCAACTCTCACAGCCATACATTGCTACTGGAAAAACCATAGCTTTAACTATACGGACCTTTGTCGGCAAGGTGATGTCTCTGCTTTTTAATATGCTGTCTAGGTTTGCCATAGCTTTCCTTCCAAGGAGCAAGCGTCTTTTAATTTCATGGCTGCAGTCACCGTCTGCGGTGATCTTGGAGCCCAAGAAAATAAAATCTGTCACTGCTTCCATTTCTTCCCCTTCTATTTGCCAGGAAGTGATGGGACCAGATGCCATGATCTGGGTTTTTTTAATGTTGAGTTTCAAGCCAGCTTTTGCACTCTCCTCTTTCACCCTCATCAAGAGGCTCTTTAGTTCCTCTTCACTTTCTGCCATTAGGGTGGTATCGTCTGCATATCTGAGGTTGTTGATATTTCTCCCGGCAATCTTAACTCCGGCTTGTGATTCATCCAGCCCGGCATTTCTCATGATGTACTCTGCATATAAGTTAAATAAGCAGGGTGATAATATACAGCCTTGTCGTACTCCTTTCCCAATTTTGAACCAGTCGGTTGTTCCATGTCCGGTTCTAACTGTTGCTTCTTGACCCACATACAGGTTTCTCAGGAGACAGGTAAGGTGGTCTGGTACTCCCATCTCTTTAAGAATTTGCCACAGTTTGTTGTGATCCACACAATCAAAGGCTTTAGCGTAGTCAATGAAGCAGAAGTAGATGTTTTTCTGGAACTCTCTTGCTTTTTCCATGATCCAGCGAATGTTGGCAATCTGATCTCTAGTTCCTCTGCCTCTTCGAAACCCAGCTTGCACTTCTGGTAGTTCTCGGTTCACATGCTGCTGAAGCCTAGCTTGTAGGATTTTGAGCATAACCTTGCTGGCATGTGAAATGAGCGCAATTGTACGGTAGTTTGAACATTCTTTGGCATTGCCTTTCTTTGGAATTGGAACGTAAACTGACCTTTTCCAATCCTGTGGCCACTGTTGAGTTTTCCAAATTTGTTGGCATATTGAGTGCAGCACTTTAACAGCATCATCTTTTAGGATTTTAAATAGCTCAGCTGGGATACTGTCTTCTCCGCTAGCTTTGTTGTTAGTAATGCTTCCTAAGGCCCACTTGACTTCACTCTCTAGGATGTCTGGCTCAAGGTCAGTGACCACACCATCGTATTTATCAGGGATATTAAGATCTTTCTTGTATAGTTCTTCTGTGTATTCTTGCCACCTCTTCTTAATCTCTTCTGCTTCTGTTAGGTCCCTGCCTTTTTTGTCCTTTATCATGCCCATCTTTGCACAAAACGTTCCCTTGATATCTCCGATTTTCTTGAAGAGATCTCTAGTCTTCCCCATTCTATTGTTTTCCTCGATTTCTTTGCATTGTTCATTTAAGAAGGCCTTCTTATCTCTCCTTGCTATTCTCTGGAATTCTGCATTCAGTTGTTTATATCTTTCCCTTTCTCCCTTGCCTTTTGCTTCCCTTCTTTCCTCAGCTATTTGTAAAGCCTCATCAGTCAGCCACTTTGCTTTCTTGCATTTCTTTTTCTTTGGGATGGTTTTAGTTGCTGCCTCCTGTACAATGTTACGAACCTCCATCCATAGTTCTTCAGGCACTCTGTCTACCAGATCTAATCCTTTAAATCTATTCCTCACTTCCACTGTATATTCATAAGGGATATGATTTAGGTCATACCTGATTGGTCTAGTGGTTTTCTCTACATTCTTCAATTTAAGCCTAAATTTTGCAATAAGAAGCTCATGATCTGAGCCACAGTCAGCTCCAGGTCTTGTTTTTGCTGATTGTATAGAGCTTCTCCATCTTTGGCTGCAAAGTATATAATCAATCTGATTTCGGTATTGACCATCTGGTGATGTCCATGTGTAGAGTCGTCTCTTGTGTTGTTGGAAAAGAGTGTTTGCTATGACCAGCGTGTTCTCTTGACAAAACTCTATTAGCCTTTGCCCTGCTTCATTTTGTACTCCGAGGCCGAACTTGCCTGTTATTCCGGTTATTTTTTGACTTCCTACCTTAGCATTCCAGTCCCCTATGATGAAAAGGACATCTTTTTTTGGTGTTAGTTCTAGAAGGTGTTGTAGGTCTTCATAGAACCGGTCAACTTCAGCTTCTTTGGCATCAGTGGTTGGGGCATAGACTTGGATCACTGTGATGTTGAATGGTTTGCCTTGGATTCGAACTGAAAGCATTCTGTCGTTTTTGAGGTTGTACCCCAGTACTGCCTTTCCCACTCTTTTATTGACTATGAGAGCTACTCCATTTCTTCTAAGGGATTCTTGCCCACAGTAGTATATATAATGGTCTCCTGAATTAAATTCGCCCATTCCTGTCCATTTTAGTTCGCTGATTCCCAATATGTCGATGTTCAATCTTGTCATCTCATGTTTGACCACATCCAGCTTACCTTGATTCATAGTTCTTACATTCCAGGTTCCTATGCAATATTGTTCTTTACAGCATCGGACTTTCCTTCCACTTCCAGACACATCCACAACTGAGCGTCCTTTCGGCTTTGGCCCAGCCGTTTCACACTTTCTGGAGCTACTCGGAATTGCCCTCCGCTCTTCCCCAGTAGCATTTTGGACACCTTCCGACCTGAGGGGCTCATCTTCCGGCGTCATATCTTTTAGCCTTTTGATACTGTCCATGGGTTTTCTTGGCAAGGATACTGGAGTGGTTTGCCATTTCCTCCTCCAGTGGACCACGTTTTGTCAGAACTCTCCATCATGACCTTCTTGACCTGACTTCATTGAGTTACGCAAGCCCCTTCGCCACGACAAGGCAGTGATCCATGAAGGGGGACAGATTATGGCTTCACTCTAATGATGCATATTAAGTGTATTTAATGTTTCTGATATTACAGGCTGTCAAAAGCCAAGTTAATGAAAGTATGCTCCTTTAGGTATTTGGACTGATTATATAGATGATAGATGATAGATGATAGATGATAGATGATAGATGATAGATGATAGATGATAGATGATAGATGATAGATGATAGATGATAGATGATAGATGATATGTTGGGGTTTGATAAACCCAGGAATTTACTTCTAGATATAAATTATACAGAGAGGCTTGATTTCTAGGTAAAAGGTGAAATATTCTGCACAGTCACCCAATTAGCAGCCATTGTTGTAGGAATGATGTGTCATGTGTGGCTCATTCAACAGGTGCTTAGAGTTAGGTTGTGTGTGGTGAATAACAAGAGTGACCTATAATGTGATTGGTCAGGTTCACTATATATGTAGAGACATTCTCATTTCCCATTATTCCCATTTTACCTCGTGAAAGCTGTATCGTTGATGGTGTATCATTTGTTACTTGTGGAAGTGATCTGTAAATACGTATGTATATAAAGTAAATAGGATATTTGATATAACTTCTGTTTGGAGTCTCTTTACTGCATAGTACGTGGATCACTGGTGCCTAGGAGAGAGGCAGGCTGCTCCATCTCTGTGCGCTCCCTCTGACAGGGTTATGGGTCCAGAGGCGGCAGAGACGCCATAGACGACGGAAGGCTTTGCACTGGCTGTGGATCGGTGAATCGTGTGCAGTCTGTGAGCTGGAAGCTTTGGAAGCCTATCCAGGAGTCGTGTGGCTAGTTGGAGTGATTTGGAGCTTTAACAGGTTCCGTGCTTGTGTGTTTTTTTTTCTCTCTCCTATGCTTGTTTTGCAGCTGGAGGACATTCTGATAAGGTCTGTGTCTTTAATCATCGGTGTCTGCCCAGAAGGGGCTGAAGACAGATGAGCACAGCGAAGATGTTGCCGGCAGTCGGGGGAGGTTTTCCTCTGGAAAGACTGAATGACAGTAATTATTCGTCATGGGCATATAAAATGGAAATGTATCTTCGGCGTGAAGGGCTTTGGAGGAGTGTACTTTGCCCTGAACCAGACCTGGAAGATGAAGAAGTTGCTCTAAAGGACGATAGAGCATTGGCAAGCATAATTTTATGTCTGGAAGATAGCCAATTGTGTTGTGTTAGAGACTGTCAGTTAGCCTATAAGTGTTGGGAAGCTTTAAAGAATGTTTATCTAAGAAGCTCACCGTTATGTAAGGTTTTACTAACAAGAAAACTTTATCACACTAGATTAGGGGTATCTGATAATATAAGGGATCACCTGCATTATATGACAGGGTTGTTCCAGGAGTTGGCTCAGAGAGATATGCCATTTACAGAGGCTAACAAAGTGTATATAATTCTCAGTTCTCTAAATGAAACGTGGGATACTTTGGCAATTAGCTTTGGTTCGTTATCTGAGGAAGATTTAACCATAAGATACTTATCTAGCAGGCTTTTAGAAGAAGAGCAAAGAAGGCAGCAGTGTTCTAATGTAATTAGGTCTAAGCAAAACAGTGTTTGTGTTAAGGAATGTTCTGATAACCAAAACAATGTATTATTTGTGAAGAGAAAATGTTTCTGCTGTGGGTCACAAAAGCATTTGTTGCGGGATTGTGATAAGAAACGGAAGCCGAAGGCTAAGCTGAAAATTTCCAAGCCGGGAGACGCTGCACAGCTGTCTTTAATTAGTTCAAGTGTAGAACAAGATTTAAAGGGACCATTTTTAATTGACAGTGGGGCTTGTCAGCATATAGGGAGTAACAGACAGATGTTTAAGAGTTTTAGGCAGGCTGATAAAGATCATGTTACTCTAGCTAATGGAAGCATTGCATCTGTCACTGGTAAAGGATTTGTATATGTACCAGGGTTAAATATTGAATTATCAATGTTGTGTGTACCTGAACTGGAGTACAATATAATTAGTGAGTCACAATTGGATAAACAGGGTTATACTGTACAGTTTGGTAATAATTAATGTATTGTTATGAAAGATAACAATGTTTGTGGCAAAGGTATTTTGCAAAACTGTCTTTATGAAATAGTTCAAACCAGGACAAGCAGCAACCATCATGGTGTAGCTACGATTAATAAGCCAACACATGATTCATGTGCGCACCTGTGGCACAGAAGGCTTGGGCATCCGAGTTTCAAAGTGATTGAAAAGATGTCAGAAGCAAGTTCTGGAATGGAATTGAAAAAGTGCCAAGTGTATTTGGATTGCACAGCTTGTAAGGTTGCAAAGTCAAAGGTGTTTCCTGTGAGCAAATTCAGTGATAGGAAGTCACATAAACGTTTTGAATTAGTTCACGCTGACTTAATTGGTCCATTACCAGCTTCAATAGGGGGTGCTAAATATGTTTTAGTCATTGTAGATGATTACACTAGATTTGGGTTCTGTTACCTAATGAAAGCTAAAAGTCAAACATTTGAAAAGTTTAGAAACTGGGTGCAGTTTGTGGAACGTAGGTATAGCACAAAGGTGTGTAGTTTACAAACTGACCGGGGTACTGAGTTTCTGAGTGGGAGTTTTCAGCAATGGCTCCGTAGAAGGGGCATAGTGCATAGGAGAACTAACCCACATAGTTCAGCTGAGAATGGCGTGGCTGAACGTAGGAATTTGGCATTGCAGACAGTGAAGGATTCACTCATTGCTGACTCTGATTGTTGCTGATTGTTGTAGGAATGATGTGTCATGTGTGACTCATTCAACAGGTGCTTAGAGTTAGGTTGGGTGTGGTGAATAACGAGAGTGACCTATAATGTGATTGGTCAGGTTCACTATACATGCAGAGACATTCTCATTTCCCATTATTCCCATTTTACCTCGTGAAAGCTGTATCGTTGATGGTGTATCATTTGTTACTTGTGGAAGTGATCTGTAAATACGTATGTATATAAAGTAAATAGGATATTTGATATAACTTCTGTTTGGAGTCTCTTTACTGCATAGTACGTGGATCACTGGTGCCTAGGAGAGAGGCAGGACGCTCCATCTCCGCGCGCTCCCTCTGACATGATAGATGATAGATGATAGATGATAGATGATAGATGATAGATGATAGATGATAGATGATAGATGATAGATGATAGATGATAGATGATAGATGATAGATGATAGATACATACATACACATACACACACACTGTATCTCTCTCTCAGCAAACATATTCAGTAATTTTTTTAAAAAATTGGAATTTTACCTGCCCTCTGTGATAACCACTTGCAGTCATCTGATTAAATCATGGTTTAAAACTGCATTTATTCTTTAGAAAAAAATACCAGTGTCTCTGGTGATTAAGTACTAGAATGCATAGACATCAGGTCTTTCAACCAGTAAATGAGTTTTCTATTTTATTGATCATTTGCCTTGCAATCATTTAGATTTTAATAAATGCATGTTATTTAAACTTCAATATCGGTGTGATTTGGGGATGTTGAATGGACTAGGTAATTTCATAAACACAAGTTAACAACTGTTTATACTTTCATGCTGCATTGCATTAAAACTCTCACAGCTTGTGTCCTTAATTTTATAGCCCCACAAATTCAGGTGGTCTTTGTCAATTAATCAGTTTTGCTTTGCCTTAAGTTGAATCATCTGTTAGTTAACCAGTCTTACATTTTTAGCTTTGATTATTGACTTTATCCGGAAACCTAAAACCCCATCAAATATTAAGGAATGATTACCATACAGTGTTCTAGATCAGTGTTTCTCAACCTCATCAACTTTAAGCATGCTGGCTGAGGAATTCTGGGAGTTGAAGTCCACACATCTTAAAGTTGCTGAGGTTGAGAAACACTGGTCTAGATTATGAATACAGTGAGAAATGAAATAGTGGATGAGCTCAGCTGGTGCAATCCTTCTTCTCTCCATGTGTTGAATAGAATATGAGAAAAGGAAAATAAAGGATAGGAAAACAGGGAGTAGAAGAGATGCAGGAAAAGACATGGGGAATGGGAAATTGGGGGAAAAACAGAATTCTCAGTTTAAATTAAAGCTGGCTGAAATGTTCATCTCATTCCTTTTCTAAATATATAGAAGTGGTGTGAGAGGATGCACATACCCCTGCACTTTCAGGCATAAGAGAAAAATTTCAAAACTTGATCTCAGGGGCTTGCCTTAATAATTGGTGATGTGACATGTTCTCTTGGAACAAATCATCATTAATTTGTCTTCTTAGGTTGGAAGAGAACCTATGCAGCAAGGTGAGAAAAACTAAGGAAGTTCCCTAGTAGACTTGCTTCAGCCAAAATCTAAGACGATGAAGTCTTAATTGGGCCCCAAAGGAAATGCAGCCTGATTCTAGTTGCATTAGGGCATTGGAAGTTGAATAAGGAACTCGTAGTAAGATTTTCAAGAATTTTGATTGGATTGCTTCTAAACTAAGAGACTCCTTACAAATACACAGCTGAGCACTTGCGATGGAATGTGAGGGTGGCCTTGGAAGACGGGGGAGATGCTGACTAGGAAACAATTAGATAAAAGAGAAAGAAGTCAGTAACTGAGTAACAGTCAAAGAAAGAAAAGGACCTGCCCTAATGACTCTGATGGTGAACAGGGAGAGTGGGAGACTTGTACTTCAGACTTGCAAGATTCTGTTAATGAAGGCTTACAATAAAGTACAATTAGCTAATCTTGTTTCCAGCCTGGTATACCTGGGAGGGCTGACAGCACCCCAGAGCATCAAACCCAGAACTTTGGTTTTAAATAGTTTAATAGCTGCTAGGACATAATTATTACCAAATTGACCTGCAAATTTAGTAAAAATAATAGTAAAATTTTAGTTTAAAAAATTAGTGAAAAAGCAAAGGTTTAACGAGAAGCTCTCTTGTTTGAGTAGACCAGCAGGTAAAAGATTGAAAATAGAGACCTAGATATTTAAGGGATTTTACCTACTTGATGAGTTTGCCATTAATTATCCATCTAATTGGGGCCTTAAAGTGTAATTTAATTTAATTTAATTTAATTTAATTTAATTTAATTTAATTTAATTTAATTTAATTTAATTTAATTTAATTTAATTTAATTTAATTTTTTAATTTAATTTTTTAATTATTTAATTTTTAATTTAATTTAATTTAATATTTAATTTCTATCCCGCCTTTATTATTTTTATAAATAACTCAAGGCGGCGAACATACCTAATACTCCTTCCTCCACCTATTTTCCCCACAACAACAACCCTGTGAGGTGAGTTGGGGTGAGAGAGAGTGACTGGCCCAAGGTCACCCAGCCAGCTTTCATGCCTAAGGCAGGAATAGAACTCTCAGTCTCCTGGTTTCTAGCCCGTTGCCTTAACCACTAGACCAGGGCTTTCCAAACTTTTCAGTTGGTGACACACCAACGGCAGCACACGAAAACCCATTCATTCTGGTTTATTACGGTCACTGACCAGTACAAGATTCTACAAGGTATACTCATTGAACCTTACAATATGCACCATCTGATTTAAAATAGTTTTAAAATTATAAGTTAAATTACATTGTTCCAATTAAAAATTAAAATACATTCAGACCACAATGTGGATGAGCCCCTTAATCAAATTTAAATATGCTCTTAATATTAGTCATAACTAATATTCTATCAGATGTAAATGCTTATAAAAAGTAAAATATCATATATAAAATATGGTGTGATATATATATAAACCTTTTAAAATTATTAAAATCATTACAAGGAGTACATTACTACATTTTTCCTATCATAGTCTGGTGTATCTTTATAGCAGCTGCACAGAATTTGGCTACTTGAGCCGTAACAGTTGGATCTTCATCTATAAGTAACATTTGCATATACTCTATATCTTGCCTCCTAGGATATTTCTTGGTCAAGGGTAATATTAATTTACTCCTAAGCTCTTTATAAAAAGGACAACGGAGGAGCACGTGGTCTGTAGTTTCTATCTCTCCATTATTACAACAGCACCACCTTGCAGCTTTTGGGATTTTTTTATATCTACCATCCAAGACTGTGGAAGGGAGTGCGTGGCTACGAGCTAGGGCAAAGGCCCGATGGCTAGGGATTTCGAGTTGAGTAAGGTAGTTAGCAGAATTAACAATATATTTATTATACTCTGATGATAAGAAATGAGGGGCCTTCTCTAAGTCCGTTTGTCTCTCTATGTCCTTTATCCTTTGCTTCAAGGCCAATTTTGCCTGTTCATAATCCATCCTGAGAATTGAACCTGTAGAAAATCCTAGCTTGGCGAGACTAGATTCAATATCCTTTAACCAAGAGGATTGGAAGTAATCTTGGAAAATGAGTGGTGCTAAACCTTGAGGATAATGCTTGAGTTTTAGCCAAAGATTCAGGGAAGCTAGGCGCACTCTTGCCTCAACTTTTATCATGCCCGCTTCCAATCGAAGGTAAGCGTTTGGAACACATTTGGGCATTTGAAATACTGCTCTAATAAATTTTGATTGCACTCTTTCCAGGGATCTAATACTTGAACTTAGAGCACCAACACAGGACCCATAAAGGAGCTGGGCTAATGACTTCACCTGGAAGAGTTTAAGAGCTGCCGGTATATAATGCCCTCCTTTACTCCGGAAAAACTTTAAAGTGGCATTAGCTGAATTTTGTCTGGAATCAGCTGCATAATCAAAGTGAGGTTTCCTAGATCCAGTGGCATGTATGACTACCCCTAGATATTTAAAGCTAGTCACTTGCTCTATTCTATGCCCATTTATATTCCAAGAACGAAATTTCGGTCTTTTGGCGAAGATCATTATCTTTGTTTTCTGATAATTTATTTCTAGCTGATTATTAATACAATACTGGGCCACAGTTGTCAAAGCTCTGTTGAGACCTACAGGAGTCCTAGAAAGTATGACCGCATCGTCTGCATAAAGCAGCAAGGCAATACTACGGTCCCCTACTTTAGGAGGGTGAAAGTCCGGGTGATTTAGACAACTTACCATATCATTAATATAAAAATTAAAAAGTAGCGGGGCCAAAATACAGCCCTGTTTCACCCCCTTTTGTACCTTAATCAGCTTGGAAAGGGACCCAACCCTATTGCATCTGACCTTCAAGGCCGTATCAGAGTATAAGGCCCGGATTAAATAGAGAAGTCTACTATCTATTGAGGCAGCTTCCAACTTCTCCCACAGCTTAGGCCTAGATATAGAATCAAAAGCTGCCTTTAAGTCTATGTAGGCTGCATACAATGATGTTATCTTGTTGGTACGATATTTTTCAATCAGATGTTGAAGAATCAGGCATTGTTCAATGGTTCCTCTGCCCTCTCTGAAGCCAGCCTGCTCGTCCACTATAAGCTTTCTCTGGTCCAGCCATTCTTTGAGTTTTTATTCCAGATGTCTAGCGTAGAGCTTGCTAATTATATTCAGGAGACTAATAGGCCTATAATTGGCAGGATCATTTATCATCCCTTTTTTAAAAATCGGTACTATGATAGCCAGGCCCCAATCCTCTGGAATTCTCCCTGTTTTATCAATATAAGTAAAAAGTGTTGCTAAAATTGGGGTCCACCATTCAACATTGTTCTTTAATACTTCCACTGAAATAAAATCCATCCCCGGAGCCTTCCCTTTTCTAAGTTGTCCTATAAGAGATTTAATTTCAGTTACCGAGACTGGAGGCCACAAGGTTAGGCCTTCGTTCATATGTGTCAGCATCACATTATTAGGGTCCTCATACATTTTCTGAAAATGATATTCCCAGACCTCTGGTGAAATGTGAGAGTCTAGAATAGTAGAAGATCTTGCTGTCTGGTTAGATAATAATTGCCAAAAAAGAGAGGCGTTCTTCAATTTGGCAGCTTCAATAAGGCACTTCCACATGGTTTTCACATCCTGCTTCTTCTTATCAATCACCAATCTCTTATACTGTTTTTTGATGGCAAGAAGGTGTTCAAGAGACTTCGTATTTCCGTGGTTGTTAGTCTCTGTCTTAGATTTATATAGATGATAAGCTGCAGTGAGAGCTTTCTTGGCTTCAACACATTCTTTGTCAAACCATGTCTTGGATAAAGTCACAGCTCTTTTGTTATCAACATTAGAAGCGCGAGTTAATATTGGTTGTAATTTTTGTGTTAAATTTTTATACAAAATCAATGGGTCTTGTGAGATATTAGGAGACATAAACGATAATCGAATTGTTTGTAGATCATCCTCTGCTAATGTCTTCCTCACCCTTTGATCAAGTTGTGGGGTCCATTTAGCACGACAACTTACTTATCCTGCCGGGATGATGACAGGGGTAAAATATGCCTCTGGCCGCATCTGACTAGTAGTTGTCTTCAAATGTAGACATAGAGGAAGGTGGTCATTTTCTAGATGCGGAAGCACCTTAAAGGACTCCACTAAATGTAATAAGTTAGTAGGAACTAGCATATAATCAATGGTACTTTTCCTAGTCCCAACCATAAATGTATATTCTCCTGGGTTATCACTTTTAAAAGAGCCATTTAGTATGAATAAATTAAACTTATTTGCAAACTTGGCTAGACAGATCCCAGCGTAGTTAAATCTTTTATCTTTGGAGAGGTGTACAAAGGTGGTATCTGGTAAATTGGGAGCGTGGGTTGGAGGATACTGTTGAAATTTAGAGAACAGTGTATGGTCATCAGGACCTAGCCTTGCGTTAAAATCACCCCCAAGGAGTACCAAAGCACTAGGGTATTCCAGAAGGAGGTTATCAACATAGTGCTCTAAATCTAACCACATTGCCACGAAAACCCAGAAGTGTGGTGGTTGCGGCAGGTTTTTGCCTGCCGCCGCGGCACTTCAGGGTTTTCACCCACCGCCACCGCGGCGCTTTCCAGTTTTCATGCGCGGCAGCGGCGGTGTCCTGGTGTGCTGCATGAAAACCTGGAAGCGCTGATGGCCTGCCACTGCCGCCGCATGTACTGTCGCGCACGGCAGCGGCGCATCATCAGCACTTCTGGGATTTTGCGTCGCACACCTGGGCCCCACAGGCAACACAGTACTGTGTCACAACACACAGTTTGGAAAGCTATGCACTAGACCAAACTGGCTCTTCTTAAAATATTATTTATATTCTTTATATTTATTTATTTATTTATTGTGGTATTTATACCCCGCCTATCCCCTCCCTAATGGAGGACTCTAGGCAGTTTACAAGCATATATATACATTAGTTATACAATCACCATTTTAACCGCGCATGAGGGGAGGGGGTAAGGGAACCGACTCTTTCAGGCTCTGGACTACAATTCCTAGGATGCCTTGAGCCGGCTGCTGACGTCCTGTAGCTGTTACATCCGGGTCCATCATCACTGCCGCCATTCGATCTTCCTCCGATCCTTTCCTCCAGTGGTGCCAACTTCCCGACAGGACGCCAGCAAATTAGCCCACTTAAGGTGGTACCCATTTATCTACTTGCAAAGCTTTCGAACTGTTGGGTTGACAGGAGCTGGGACTAGTAACGAGAGCTCACCTCGTCACGCAGGGTTCGAACTGCAGACCTTCTGATCTGCAGCCTACAGCTCAGCAGTTTAACCTGCTGAGCTACCGCGTCATACTATATTATTATAGTCATATTATATTATATTATTAATTGTATTATATATAATGTAATATTCTTGTAATATAGAAACCTAGTATATAATTTACTAATTACAGATAAAAGTCTAATTGGTCAATAATTTACAGGGTCATATTTATCACCTTTCTTATAAATCGGAATAATAATAAACTTAGGCCAATCTTTAGGGTTACATAAGGAATTATTCATGGCTGTGAAGAGGGGAGCAAGCAGAATTTTAAGAATTCTGCTAAGATTAAATCTTTACCAGGAGCTTTACTGTTTTCCAATTGAGAAGTTAGTTTTTGAATGTCTAGGGGTGAAACTGGGGGCCATTCAGGGAGAGGTTCAAGAAATAGCTGGGTAGGAAGTTTATTGCCTTCAGATGCAGTGTATAAATTATGGAAATATCCAGTCCAAGACTTGTCTTTATTCACTACTGCTTATTGGTCCAATTCTCTGGTCCAATTCTCAAGAGAGTAACTATGGGCTTTTTTTTTTAAAGTTTCTTATAGTCCTTTTTGAGGGAGTAAAAGTTTTCTTATGAGGGAGAGTCGTTATTATTTATTTATTTATTTAATTTATCCCGCCCATCTCCCCAAATAGGGGACTCTGGGTGGTTTACAGAATATAGACAGAATATAGACAAAAGGCATTCCTGTAAGCAAGAATTACCTGTGCGTTGGCCATGCTATACCTTTTGTCAAACCAGAGTTTTGGCCAGAGGTTAGATCGATGTGATAAAGGGGGCTGAATGGGCTGTAAGTGCTTTTGAGCAAGGCTAACAATTCTCTGATAGACTGAGATTATTTCAAGAGCATCACTGGTTGTATATATAGACTGTCTCAAATCAACAGTCAAAGGGGCAACACAAAATTAAGATTCCATCATAGCCAGTCTGTTCATCTAGATACACCTAAGGTACCTGTCAGTACGAGGTAAATCATAGGTTGGTAATGAGTGACTTAGACTGGTTGAGTCAAAAACAAATGACCCCAATATCAGTAGGTGGACAATTTCTGTGTGAAAGATCACACTAAAGTCTTTGCAATGGAAGGTAAAGGTGATGGTAGCTAGCATGTAATCCAGAGTTGATATCCTCTAGGACCCCAAAAGGTGAGTTCAGAATAACATTTAAGAATAATTTGTGCATTATTCTTAAAAGCCTGTGAATACAATTAGATGTATATAATCTAATTCAGGAGTAAGCAACCATTTTTTGATACTGAGCCATCTCTAATGTTTTTGGGGAGGGCTGAGGGTTCATCTTCTTGTAAGTATCATTTATCTCCATTAGATACAATTGATTATGAATCACTTTAGTCTTTTGTCCTATCTCCAAGACTGGATTCTGCTTATGTCTTGGTTCTAATTACTCCAATTCATTCATCAATATATCCTTTTGTTTTTGTATGGCTTCTTCTGACTTGATGCCAAAGAAATAAACAACCCTCTCATAAATGCTTTCCTAGAATCTCATACTGTGGATAAAGACACATCAGGAGTTACATTGGTTTCTTAGTGGGTTGCTGTAGTTTGTAATGATGGGGGAGAAGAAGTCGGCTGCTGGCCATTCCATTGTTGGGTGCTGCAGAGTTTGGTCCTTTCCTCCCTGCTTTTTAACATGTACATGAAGCTGCTGGGAGAAGCATCATCAATAAGCTGATGATACTCAGTTGTACATCCTAGGCCCTACTAGAGATGCTGTTGAAATCCTGGCCCCATGCCTGTTGGCTGCTGCAGTCCAAATGGGATGAAATAGACTAAAGTTGAAGCCAAGTGAGACAAAGTTGCTATTTGTTCATCATGGTTTTCTGTTGCTTCTGGTGATTCTGGATGGGTAGGCACTATCCCTGAGGGTGCAGATCTGCAATGTGGGGGTCTTTCTGGATTCATGGCTACTTTTGGAAGCTATAGACAGGAGGACCTTTCCCCAGCTTTAGCTGGTGGGAAAGTTGCAGCTTTATCTGCAATGGGAAAGTTGCAGCTTTATCTGCAGTGGGAAGCTCTCACAACACTAACTCATGTCTTCATCATTATTCAGTTGGACTACTGCAGTGTGCTCTATGTGGGGCTGCTGTTGAAAATGACTTGGAAATTGCAATTGTTTCAAAATTCAACAGACTGCTTGCTAGCTGGTCCCTGCCTCCAAGGCCATATTGCACTTGTACTACAACCACTAGGTTTGTGGGTAAAAAGCCCTTTATGACTTGTACCTAGATACCTGTAGGACTATTTTCTCCAAGCAGTAACAACTTGTCTGATACATTCTTCTGGGAAAAACTGCAACTAGTGCCCCATTTTTGTGAGATGAGGGAAGCTGAGAGCAGGATATGATATTTCTCAATAATTGCACCTGTTCTCTGGAATAACCTCCCCTGTAGAAGCTAGATTATACCTTCAGTGGTACCCAACTGGACACTACTGAAAACAGAGGTCTTCCAGAGGTTGCTTGGGACCTGACAATCTCTGGGAAGTTTTTGGTAGTTGCCTTTTTTCATTTTCTTTATATTTTGCTTTTCACCATGGGCATTTTAATTATTATTATTCTTTGAGTTCTATTCTGTTGTTCACTACAGGGAGTCCTTGAAGATTACATCATTATATAGATGAATTCATTAATTTCCAGAGTAAAAAAAAGAACTGCATGTTTCTTATCCCTGCTATCTCTACATTACTCTGAGTTGAGATGTTTATGTTCAGTTTGGGGTGAATATATGTAAGGTTCATCCATTCCAACTTTTGAAAATTATTTGGCAAATTTGAAATTCATTTCACTTATAATTCATACCATGTCCTTTTCCTTGTATAAAATGGCACAATAGAATGTCAGTAGATACCAAGCTATCAGTCTAGTAGTCAGGTAGATATCAGTCGAACTTCCTTAGACCTTCTCAACAGATCAGACATTTCTGACAAATTAAATAACATATTTTAGAAGTGTGTAAATTTTCGGTCATCAGTGATTTTTCATTCACCTCACACAATAAAAAGCTAATATTCTCTGTAGGTGTGTGCATAATGCATTTTAAATTGTAAATAAGACTCTTTATAAAAATAGCAAAAGAAAAGAAACAGCACAGACTTAGATTCATCTCACTGAATAGGAATCTAAAATTAAACTTGTCAAACACTTCTGCATTAGGGAAAGTCATTTTAAAGGAAATTGTGCTTCACTTAAAAACAACAACATCAGATTTTTATTCACTGCTTGAAACATGCTGTATTTTGAAGTTGAATCAGTGAGAAAAGGAATGCTACTTCCTAAGCCAAGGGTCGGCAAACTTTTTGAGCCGAGAGCCATTTTGGTATGCTCGTGCACATTTTTAAGTGCTCGAGAGCCAGGGGGCGGGGTTTGCGGGCGGGAGCCAATCGCGTGGAAGGGGGAGGGGTTTGCGGGCGGGAGCCAATCGCGTGGAAGGGGGCGGGGTTTGCGGGCGGGGGCCAATCGCGCACACTTAGGGCCTGCTGCCGCCATGCCCGCTGCAGTGCCCGCCGCCGCCATGCCCGCTGCCACGACTGCGCAGGCGGAGCTGCCTGCCTGGCACTCGGGCGCTCTGGCTGGGGTGCAGCGGGACGGGAGCATCACCGGCGGCCCGCGAGGACCGGCCAGGGAAGGCACGCGGGCGGAGCTCCCGTCCCGCTGCACCCCAGCCGGAGCGCCCGAGTGCCAGGCAGGCAGCTCCGCCCGCGTGCCTTCCCTGGCCGGTCCTCGCGGGCCGCCGGCGATGCTCCCGTCGCGCTGCACCCCAGCCGGAGCGCCCGAGTGCCAGGCAGGCAGCTCCGCCCGCGCGCCTTCCCTGGCCGGTCAAGATCCTTTCCCCGCCCCCAGCAGAACCAAATATGTTAAAAAGTGGGTAGGTAAAGGACGCTCGCGTAAACATCCTGGTTCCTTCATGATCAGTTGAGCAGCAGCCACGCAGCAGCAGCAAGCGGGCGTCTTCGACAAATTGCTCTGGAAGGGGGCGGGGGAGGTTTGGAAGAAGAAGGGAAAGAGAGGCTCGACTGCTCCAGTCGCTTCTCTTCCGGAGCCTCTCAGGCCCCCAGTCCAGGCAAAGTAAAGCTGGTGGGGAATCCAGCGCGGGAGCGGGGTTTGCGGGCAGGAGCCAATTGCGCACACTTAGGGCTGTGGGGTGGAAATGTGCTGCTTTTGCACGGAGAAAAAGAGTAAGCAGAGCAGCAAGGAAGAGGTTAAGGCAGGGCTTTCCAAACTTTTGCCGTTGGTGACACACCAATGGCCAGCCCACAAAAACCTGGAAGCACCGGCGGTTGTGGCTGCGGCGGCAATGGCTGCCCCTTCGAAAGGGCAGGCTCCGGGGACCCCGAAAATGCCCTCGGTTCCAGCAGGGAGGCAAAAATCGCGTGCAGGCTGCCGGCTTCCCGACGCACAGCTGATTGGCGTGGTGGAGGGGGACGGGGTGGAAATTCTCTGTGCTGATCAGCTGTGCGCCGGGAAGCCCCGCAGCGTGCGGGCGCGATTTTTGCCTCCCTGCTGGAACCGAGGGCATTTTCGGGGTCCCCAGAGCCTGCTCTTCCAAAGGGGCAGCGGCAGCAGTGGCGTCCTGGAACCCGGAAGCACTGATGGCCCACCACCGCTGCCCCTTCGAAAGGGCAGACTCCGGGGACCCTGAAAATGCCCTCGGTTCCGGCAGGGAGGCAAAAATCGCGCGTGCAGGCTGCCGGCTTCCCGACGCACAGCTGATTGGCGCGGTGGGGGGGGGGACGGGGTGGAAATTCTCTGTGCTGATCAGCTGTGGGCCGGGAAGCCCCGCAGCGTGCGCGCGCGATTTTTGCCTCCCTGCTGGAACCGAGGGCATTTTCGGGGTCCCCAGAGCCTGCTATTCCAGCGGCAGCAGCGGCGTCCTGGAACCCGGAAGCACTGATGGCCCACCACCGCTGCCCCTTCGAAAGGACAGACTCCGGGGACCCCAAAAATGCCCTCGGTTCCGGCAGGGAGGCAAAAGCCTCTCTTCCCCTCCCCGCACGCACACGCTGCCCTGGAGTGGGGTGGAAGTTTTCCCTGCAGAACAGCTGAGCGCTGCTTGCGCGCAGCCTCCCTGCCTAAACTGAGGTGCTGCCCCTTCAAAAGGGCAGGCTCCGGGGACCCCGAAAATGCCCTCGGTTCTGGCAGGGAGGCAAAAGCCTCTCTTCCCTTCCCCGCACGCACACGCTGCCCTGGAGTGGGGTGGAAGTTTTCCCCGCAGAACAGCTGAGCGCTGCTTGCGCGCAGCCTCCCTGCCTAAACTGAGGTGCTGCCCCTTCGAAAGGGCAGGCTCCGGGGACCCCGAAAATGCCCTCGGTTCTGGCAGGGAGGCAAAAGCCTCTCTTCCCCTCCCCGCACGCACACGCTGCCCTGGAGTGGGGTGGAAGTTTTCCCCGCAGAACAGCTGAGCGCTGCTTGCGCGCAGCCTCCCTGCCTAAACTGAGGTGCTGCCCCTTCGAAAGGGCAGGCTCCGGGGACCCCGAAAATGCCCTCGGTTCTGGCAGGGAGGCAAAAGCCTCTCTTCCCCTCCCCGCACGCACACGCTGCCCTGGAGTGGGGTGGAAGTTCTCCCCGCAGAACAGCTGGCGCAGCTTGCGCGCAGCCTCCCTGCCTAAACTGAGGGCATTTTCGGGGTCCCCGGAGCCTGCCCTTTTGAAGGGGCAGCACCTCGGTTTAGGCAGGGAGGCTGCGCGCAAGCAGCGCTCAGCTGTTCTGCAGGGAAAACTTCCACCCCACTCCAGGGCAGCGTGTGCGTGCGGGGAGGGGAAGAGAGGCTTTTGCCTCCCTGCCAGAACCGAGGGCATTTTTGGGGTCCCCGGAGCCTGCCCTTTCGAAGGGGCAGCACCTCAGTTTAGGCAGGGAGGCTGCGCGCAAGCAGCGCTCAGCTGTTCTGCGGGGAAAACTTCCACCCCACTCCAGGGCAGCGTGTGCGGGGAGGGGAAGGGAGGTTTTTGCCTCCCTGCCAGAACCGAGGGCATTTTCGGGGTCCCCGGAGCCTGCCCTTTCAAAGGGGCAGCGGCAGCAGCAGCAGCAGTGCTGCCCCTTCGAAAGAGCAGACTCCGGGGACCCCGAAAATGCCCTCGGGTCCGGCAGGGAGGCAAAAATCGCGCGTGCAGGCTGCCGGGCTTCCCGACGCACAGCTGATTGGCGCGGAGAATTTCCACTCCTGGTGGCCTGGCAGCGCGCGCGCACACGATTTTCACCTCCCTGCCAGAACCGAGGGCATTTTCATCAGCGCTTCCGGCTTGTCACGCGACACACTTGGGGGCCCCGGCGACACAGTATTGTGTCGACACACAGTTTGGAAAGCCCTGGGTTAAGGCGATGGGCAAGTGCCCGTCGTCAAGATGGCTGCCGGAGACGGAGGCTTCCAAACTCTCGCGAGACTGTGTGAAGCCCGTCCCCGGTGGAAAAAGAGAGGCTGGGCCTAGTATGCCCACAGCCACGCACACCATGCCCGCTGCCGCGCCTGCCCCGCCACGCCTGCCTGCAGAAGAGCCACACTCAAGGGGCCAAAGAGCCGCATTTGGCTCGCGAGCCGCCATTTCCGACCCTTGTCCTAAGCCATATCCTATAATAGAAAAGAGAACATGCAGTTATTCTTACTACAAAGTCATACCAATAAAGATTTACTGAAGGAAACTTGAATATAATACTTGATAAATCAAGTATTATATTCAATTTAATGTCCAGGTGATGCATGTTAAAAAGGGGCAGGGCTATGATCAGCTGGTGATGCCTGCCACTTTGGTGCTGTGGACCCTCTTGTGTACATTTCTGGTTCTGGCTAACTGAAGAATCAGCTCAGAGGACAGACTTTCAGGTTATATCAACAAGCAAGTTCTGGACTTAAAGAGTTCTTAACAGGGACTTCTCAGTGGTGTCAGTCTGGAACATCCTTCCCCTAGAGATATGTTTGTAGACACTGGTTGGACTTTTTTCATCTAGGCTTTAATTAATCATTGGACTTGTTTATTGAAGCAGGTTAAGTGATTATCTCTTATTCATGCATTTTTCAGGATATTAAAATAATACCCTATGTATTATAAACAGTCAGGAATCATTTGCACAACAAAGCTTAGGATATACTTTAATTTATAAATAAATGTATAAATAGTTGAGAGGCACAATGGCTCAGTGGTTAAGACGCCAGGCTTGTCGATCGGAAGATCGGCGGTTCGAATCCCTAGTCCTGCGTGACGGAGTGAGCTCCTGCACTCGCCCCAGCTCTTGCCAACCTAGCAATTCGAAAGCATGCAAATGCAAGTAGAAAAATAGGTACCACTTTGGTGGGATGGTAACAGTGCTCCGTGTGCGTCATGCCAGCCACATGACCACAAAAGCGTCTTCGGACAGCGCTGGCTTTTCAGCTAAGAAACGGAGATGAGCACCACCCCCTAGAGTTGGACACAACTGTGCAGGGGAAAACCTTTACCTTTTACTTATAAATAGTTAGGGCTTTCCTTCCTGTGATTACATGTTTTACCTACCACTGTGCATTAGAACATTTGAATTACTTATGCTTCCAACTTTTGCCAGATCCAGGTAATACACAGCATAGCAGAATGTTCTTTTAAGAGTTCTTTGGAAGTAGGCTGCTCCCTAGATTTGTTTATTATTTGCATATTAGATATCACATATTTTTTTAATGTTAACCTCTAAGGAAGTCCATTTTTAAAAAATGCATGATCTTCAGGATTGAAAATATTTAATTGCTCTTAAAACTCATATTAATGTAAAGGAGATTACTGATCAGATGTTAGCTTGAGATACCAACATATATACTTCCAAAGATGGGCAAAGTGTTATCCTCATTTTGTGTACAGACGATTGTCAGTACCAGTTAGTTACTCATACTGTATATTCTCTCGGAAAACAATGTTCTAAAGTAAAGGGCGCCAACAATTTCTATAATGATATATTTTGTATTAAGATGATTATGAAGATGAAATAAAGTATTCCAGATTTTCAGAAACACAGATTCTCAGATTAGGACTGTAATTTCAGTTGAAAATGGCAAACAAACACTAGTTGATTCAGAAATTATAATTCAGTCAAGGAGTAGGAAGAAGAAGTGAAAGGCTTAGATGAAGAATTAGAAGTAGGAAGGACACTGGAGGGAAGTAACCATCTAATGCTGGAGTTCTTGATTTTAATGAAAAGTAAATTTGGGTGTTGGGAGCCAGTTTGGTGCAGTGGTTAAGACATCAACTAGAAACTGGGAGACTGTGAGTTTTAGTCCTACCTTAAAGCACAAAGCCAGCTGGGTGACCTTGGGCCAGTCATTTTCTCTCAGCCCTAGGAAGGAGGCAATGGCAAACCACATCTGAAAAACCTTGCCAAGAAAACTGCAGGGACTTGTCCAGACAGTCTCTGAGAATCAGACATGATTGAACAGATTAAAAAAAAATGGGTGTAGTCAAATACTTATCTAGGACTTCCAAACAGTGGAATGATAAGTTTAAGAGATTTAAACTAATTTAGGTAAAGGACACATTCATCAATCATGTTTCTATCAACCTGAAAAGATAAGTAAGTTTCCATGGCAGGAAAAACTAGTGGGAGATGGAGCTCAAGAAGGAGTTATTAAAATCACAATCAGAAACACTTCCAATAAAGGAAAAAGTGGAAGCCATCAGGAGAAGACAATGTGACACCATAAAGAGCTTAGTGAATATACAGTATGAAAACAAAACATATCAGAAATGGAGATAAAGCCTGCTCACAAAGGAAAAATACAGACAGCCTGAAATTGTAAGCAAAAACAAAGAATGAGCTGAGGTTACTGAAAAGTGTTAAGAATAACAAAAGGGGCTTCTTTAGATATGTTCAAGAGAAAAGGAAGAGAATCAGTATACCAGCTGCTCAGTGAATATGGTAAAATGATAACAGGTAACAAAGATAAGGCAGAGATACTTATCTCCTATTTAATTCAGTCTTCTCCAAGAGAAAAAGTATGTGTCACATCAAGAGGTTGTGAAAAGCAGGATGAAGGGGGCGGGATAGAAGCTTGAGGTTGATAGAAACATGATTGATGAATATGTCCTTTATCTAAATTAGTTTAAATCTCCTAAACTACATGGATTGCTTTGTAGGGCACTGAAGAAACTAGTTGATGGGTTGGCTGGACATCTATATATTTGAGAAAACCTGGAGAACTAGTAAGCTCCATATAATTAGAGGACAGCAAATATTTCTCCTATTTTCAAAAAGAGAGGAGATAGATAGGTGATAGCTCCAGAAATTACAGACAAGTCCATCTGATGCTGATACCTGGGAAGATTCTACAACAGATCCTAAAGATTTGATTGCACCTTAAAAACAGTGTGGCAATTATCAGAAATTAACATGGACTTTATAGGGGTAATCTCACCAGATTAAATTTATCACAATTTTTGGTTGAATAATTTCCTTGATAGATTATGTGAATGGTGGGAAGTTAAGATATAATGTGTTAATATATCTTAACTTCTTCAAACCATTTGAATACAATATTATTCAAAGAATGCTCATCACCTTGGAGAAAGATATCAAGCAATTACTACGAGTTCAGTACTACAACTTGTACTCTTCAATATTAATGACTTAGATGAAGAAATGAAGGCTTATCAAACTAGCAGATAACAACATTTGATGGGATAGCTAATACCTTGGGAAAAGAAATAAAGCTCAAAATTATCTTTAAGAGTTAGAGAAGAAGTCTGAGTATAACAGAATAAAGTTCTTCATTTAAGAAACAAACATCAAATGGCTTGGTAATGGTACTTGAGAAAAAGGTTTTGAATAGGAAATTGACTGTAAACTGAGTGTGATCTGGGTACAATACAGGCAAAAACAATTTTAGGCTACTTTTGCAAATCAGAAAAAGTATTTGTTCCACTTTATTCTCTTTGGCCAGAGTCCATCTCAGGTACTACATCAAGGTCTAGGTGCCACACCCTAAGAAGGCTTTAGAAAATTGGAACAGGATAATTCAGAATGAGGATGATTAGGAGATTATAAACAAAGTCCTATGAAGAGAGTGTTAATGAAATAGAGATATATAACCTTGAGAAAAGATGGCAGAAGGAGGATATGATAGCACTCATCAAATACCTGGGGGGGGGGGGATCACAAAAATGATATAGCAGCCATCCGGAGGCTTTAATGTGGATTACTGCCATAAGCAGTGAATTAAACTGAGTGGCCTAAATGGCTCCTTCCAACAATATGTTTCTATTATTCATGGTGGTGACAATAATACCATTACTAACAAAAGTTCAATGGGAGAAGCCTCAAGATGTTTTTCTTTGGAAATTAATTGAAATGTAGAATGTAGAATACCAAGGAAACTGCAAGTCAGTGGAGATATGAGGATGAAATGGGATATAGGAACAGAGGCACACAAAACAATGTATAGAATAGTAGAGTCCTGAAGCCAGACTCAGCATGTTCTTGCTGTTCTGCCATGACTGATGGATGTTTTTCCTATTGGCTAGTGATTTGCTGAAGAGGGGGGCAACAAATCTATACGATGAAAGTGATCACTTCTTATTACAAGCAGTACACCCAAAAAGCAGAACACCATTTCACTTTGATGGGAATCAAATACAGTAGAGAAAGGATGGGGATTGGCAATGAGGAAAGCAAATTTCATGCCTGTATTGTTTTCTGCTGACTCAAGATGGATGAACAGTACTTTAGCTCGGTATGAGGGAAGGCCCTTGTGTTACTTCTGAAATAAAATGTTTGGATCATCTAGATAATATTATTTCTAGATATGTCATGCTTGAACTATCTACTCCAGTTTAGTATCTTGAAGTAAAACTTTAATGTGTTACTCAGCTGCGGGTGAACCCATGAAGTTTATGTTAGTCGTTGTGATGGACAGGAGAAATGAGAGTGGAATTGGAAGCAGGTTTTAATTGAAAAGTGATGTATTAGTAAGTGAGAAGATTGTATGAAGATTGTATGGGTGAGGAAGCAGTAGTGGTTTTCTTGCTAACCCCACACCAGTGGCGTGAACGTCTTGCTCAGGATACTGATAGTCTTAAACTTTAGTCCCCAGAGGTAAAAATAACCATAAATTATCTTATTGAGTATGGGTTCATTATACAGTATTCTATATCAACATGTAAGGGGCACGATGGCTCAGTGGTTAAGATGCCAGGCTTGTCGATCAGAAGGTCGGCGGTTCGAGACCCGAGCGCCACATGACGGAGTGAGCTCCTGCACTCAGCCCAGCTCTTGCCAACCTAGCAATTCGAAAGCATGCAAATGCAAATAGATAAATAGGTACCACTTCGGTGGGATGGTAACAGCGTTCCGTGCACGTCATGCCGGCCACATGACCATGGAAGCATCTTCAGACAGCGCTGGCTCTTTGGCTAAGAAACGGAGATGAGCACTGCCCCCTAGAGTTGGACATGACTGTGCAGGGGAAAACCTTTACCTTTACTATATCAACATGTATGTGTGGTCAAGCTGTGGATAGCATTCCCTCATAAATTTAAGGCTAGACTAATGGCAGACTATAGTGACAGATTAGGGTCCAGAAAGCTACCATTTAGGCATATTTTAGATGAGTGAGAAGCCAGATCAATTCAGCTATAACAGTATGCTCCAAGAACAGATATATTTGGAAGACTCTAGATGAATGCTACCAAAATGATCTTGAGCACTACATTGCAGCATTATGTCAATGATTTCATCTAAGGATAATGTTTTGCGAGTTGCTATTTTCTGAAGTACTTGAGAATCCCTGTATGCATTCTGACTAATGCAGAATTTTTTACACAGAAGAGTGCAAATAGTGTGGAAACGACAAAGATAATATACTTTTGATCTTAAGCCATGTTTTTAAAAATGGTTTGGAGAGGTCTTCTTTTTCTTCTTTTTTACCTTGTATTATTCCCTGAATGGCATCTCAAAGAACTGCAAATATTTCTAGTACAAAAGAGTATTTATTTTATTTATCGTATTTATACCCCGCCTATCCCCTCCCTAACGGAGGGCTCTAGGCGGCTTACATACATTGCATTTCATATATTTATACATTCATATATTAACAACATTTTTACCGCGCGCTAAGGGAAGGGGTAAGGGAGCCGACTCTTTTCCGTGGGTATTGGACTACATGTCCCAGAATACCTTGCTTCAGAGTCAGCTGATGACGTCCTGGATGTTGCTGTTCGGGATCCGTCGTCTCTGCCACCATTCACGAGATCTTTCTTCGTTCCGGTGGGTGACCCCTGACAGGACGCCAGCAATTTCTCCCACTTAAGGTGGTACCCATTTATCTACTTGCATTAGCTTTCGAACTGTTGGGTTGACAGGATATTTCCAAGATTTCTTAAGGATAAGATCTACAAACTTGAATTATGCTATTCTTTCTGTGCTTGTTGCAGGGCTGAAGAAACAGTTTAGCCATACTGATCTTGGGAGATACATATTTTCAATTAATTATTGAGAATATAGAGAGTATATCAAAGTGGTAGATTTATATATGAAAAAAGATACACAGATGAGAGGTTAAAATAAATGGAGATTCCTAATGAAATTGGGTTAGAACAACTTGTGATAAAACAAACTAAATGCAGTCACAACTTGCTTATTCTGTCCTGCCAGGATCATAGAAATATTTTTTTGTTGTTATATTATGCCAGTGCTTTTCAACCTCAGCAATGTTAAGATGTGGGGACATGCTGGCTGGGGAATTCTGGGAGCTGAAGTCCACACATCTAAAGTTTCTGAGGCTGAGAAACATTGTTATTGTCAGGCCCAGCCCAAGAACTTCAGAGAATCAGTTCAGCCAAACTTCAGTTCTTTATTTGCTTACACCATATAGACAGAATCTTGCCAGACTAAAGCTACTCTACCTAACCTAAGGGGAAATAACCCGGGAGAGCTCTAGGGCAGGGCTACTCTGAATCTCTTAGTTTTCCCACATTCCAATCCTGGACTGTGTCTCCTTTTATCTTGCCCTCCTCCTTGGAATGTGCTCCCTCCTTCCTGAGAACCAGCAGCATTACTGAAATCCACAACACTTATGCCAGAGCTTTCCAAACGGTGTGTCGCAACACAAAAGTGTGTCGCCACACACAGTCTGGTGTGTCACCACACAACCCGGAAGTGCTGATCATCATCAGCGCTTCTGGGTTTTCCCGCGGCGACACACCAACGGTGGCACGCAAAAACCCGAAAGCGGCAGCAGCACTTCCAGGTTTTTGCGCGCTGCCGCAACGGCAGCACTTCCGGGTTTTCCCGCGGCAACACACCAACGGCGGTTGGTGTGTCGCCGCGGGAAAACTTTGGAAAGCCCTGACTTATGCAGTCTATTGAGTTCGCTGAGTTCAGCTTAATCAAGTGAGAGAAAACATTCCTTGGAAATAATTTTCCTTAAAATATAACATCAGTTTAAAAATTAGTAACAGTATCAATACAACAAAACAATGTATATTATCTAAATAATCATAGTATTCTAATTTATTTATTAGGTTGATACTGAACAAAACTTTCAAATAACCAGATTGAACCAAACCCTTGACATCCTTGATACCATTCAGTCTATATTATTATCACTATCCAGCCCCGAGACGCATTAAAAACACTGCACTTCATTTAGAGCCAGTTTAGTCTGCATAGATGTTAGAGTCATATTATCTTTTTAACCTTTGGCTAACTGATCCTTTCCTGAGCAGGTCTGGCCCCACTGGTTCTTAGACACCTCTTGAAGTCAACCTAATTTTTTAAAGTTATTGGCAAGCTTTACCCTCTAGGATTCTCGTTGGTGAGCCTTTGCCCATCAGGCTTTGAAATGATAGAAATATCCTTAAACTGTGTATCTGGGACACTGATTTTCATATCAGTCTAAGTCTGATTCCAGCCTCTTACCTCTTATCTACCATAGTCCTGAAATTTTGCCAGGCCTTCACTTTGGCCAGGTTAGATGCATTGCTTTAGCTGTCCAGTTGGAGCACTATAGAAATACTCTATAAGTATTAACATATATAGTATATCAACATATACAGTATGTCTTTGTGGGGAAGGCTCAGTAGAGTCCTAGATTCATGTGCTCTTTTATTGTTCTCCCTACATGGAATCATAAACTTGTCTACCCCATTCTGAACAATTTCATGGCAAACAGCATGACTTCTGCTGGTTGCCCAATCCTATGCCTCTCCTTGGGTCTGAACATTTGTACTAATTTCTTTTTTTGTTAGCCTACACATTTTCATTTTTACTTGTTTTACTTGTATCTTACTATTAGCAAGACCAGCTTTAGACTAAGGCTGAGTAGGCACTGACCCAAAGCTTAGGGGGCACCAATGCCACCTCTCCTTCTGAATCATCCTGAAAATGCAAATGTTTGCATTTGTGGGAGGTGCTGCCATCAGTCAATGTGGCCTAGGGGTGCCATATATCTTTGAGCTGGCACTGACTGTTAGTTTATCATTTATTTGAAAGCTTTGATATGTTCAATAGTGGCATTATTTATTATCCAACAATGAGTACAAATGGAAATATTTTAGTGAAGACTACTACATTTGTTGATAGCAAATCTTTCTTCTCCATAATATGGTCCAAGGGCCCAAAGTGTCCATCTCAGGGACCCTAGGGTTGCAGGAAGGATTAAAAGAACTGAAATAGTTTATTAGCCAATTTAGGCGAGTAGAAATCCTTGTTTCCCAGAACTTGAAATATGGAATTGATGTGAACTTTTAAAAGAAGATGGGCAAATATTCAACCTTGAGTCTGCATGCTCTGCCCTGGTAAATAAAAATCTGTTCTGAATTACACTGTTCTGCCTTGTGAGTGAGTTTTCTGCTGAATCTTATGCTTACTTCTGTCTATAGCATTGTATTATCAGTGTTCCTCTAGTAACATTATTGTGAATGCCCTTTCACCCCCACTGAATGTGAATTTTCCTGCCTCACCTGTTTTTCTAAGTGATTTCAAACTCTTTCAGATTTTTTTCCCCAAGAAAACAAATGAATGTCAAGATCACAAAATAAAAATAAAGTGTGGCCACTGATTATATGAGAAAGCTGCACCTGAGCTTCTCCTGCTTGTGGAGAGCCAATATTTGCAGTCTGTGCCATTTATTATAAGGTTTAGTTTTGAATATGCTTTGGTATTGCATGACAAATGCTTGCATCTGAAGTCAAAGTAGGTAAAGATAAAGGTTTTTCCCCGCACAGTCGTGTCCGACTCTAGGGGGCGGTGCTCATCTCCGTTTGCTAGCCGAAGAGCCAGCGTTGTCCGAAGACGCTTCCGTGGTCATGTTACCCGCATGACGCGCATGGAACACTGTTACCATCCCACCAAAGTGGTACCTATTTATCTACTCGCATTTGCATGCTTTCGAATTGCTAGGTTGGCAAGAGCTGGGGCGAGTGCAGGAGCTCACTCCGTCACGCGGCGCTCGGGTCTCGAAATCAAAGTAAGTAAGAAGTCAAAGTAAGACCATCTAATTTTGAGCATAATCAACCTACCCCTGAGAATCATTCAGCAAAAAAAAAGCTGATTTATGAATTACTTAGCTGGAAAACTTAAAAAGTAATTAATTTGAAGACATTATCTATTAAATTCAGTGCTGAGAATAAACAGTATTATTAGACATTTCATCATCAACTATGTCATCAGTATTTGAGGTATTGACAGGACTTCACAGCTCAGAATTCAGTTAGTGGAACTCCAGGCTGCTTCTGAAAGCCATCCTGTTTTTATTTCCTACTTCTGAATCAGAATTGGAAATGCAAGTATCTGCCTGCTCTCAGGTCAGAGTATTTACCTGTCTAGTTCAATGTTGCCACGCATAACTGCCAGAAAGTCAGCAGTGTCATGAGGTCTTCCTCATCAGCTTGTTTTGTTTTGTTTTAAATGAGGGATTGAACTTCTGTATTCAAAAAAAATCTGTCACTGAACTATGTTATTTGGCCAAAGTTAACAACCCATAAAACATTGTCTAGCAGGGGCCAATCTTATCCACTAAGCATTGTTCATGGAATTATGCAGTAAAATCCTTAATGTTGAATTTAATCATATTAACTGTCATCCCAATAGTAGATAAAGTAAAGATTAAAGGGTGTAAGGTCTCTGCCCTTTGGACTAAAAAGCAAAGGAAAACAAAAAAATGATTTAAAATAATCTGCACTGTAACTGGGATATGCAAACTTTTGGAGACAGGCCACACCAGCCTATGAGTAGTGTACCAGGAGCCTCACTCTAAAACTTGAGTATAGTGAAGACAACAAAGAGAGCAAAGCCAGGAAAAGAATTAAGTTTTAATGCAGACTGAAACTTTTTTTAAAAGGTGGATACTGTAGATTCAAGATAAGTAACCAAAATGATTCTTAGAAGACACAGTTCATATCAAAGTTAATAGTAGTATCATTGGTAGTCCATTGTAAATCTATCAGTACTTTTTGAACAAGATCAGAGGTTTTCAGTTCACTGCGGTGCAGAAGAAATCTTCTAGCCCACTATGCCTTTTCATCTGACTTAAAAAACTAGACAGATGACCAAATACCTCTTCCTTACCAATCCACCGAACCTAATCCCCACTGCAATGCTTTTTGTGGTCGAAGATAGGGAGAAAATTACTCCTTTCTTCCCTTACTTACTTACTTTGCAGAAAGTGATCTCTGAGCACATCTGAGTAGAGGATGAGTAGAAACTAATGGGTGTTTGTGAAAAGGGAAGTCTTGGGGGCAGTTCAGAAGGTCTGCTCCCTGAAGCCAAGTGTTGTGGGAAGACTAATTCTTTGGACAGCTTGTTTCTCCACCTCCACACTGTTAGTGTGTACAGATTGCTGATGCACACAATGAAACCAAAATAGATTCACTCTCTTCAATAGCTAAGGGAAGTGACAAACTTGCTCTGGCCTGTATACCGCTTCACAAGAGACACAGTTGATACAGAGACTTAGAAGAAGGTGTTTTTCCTATCCTGACCTATCCTGACATGCTCCTACTAAAGGCAGTAAGGAATCACAGAGGGCGCCATGCAATACATGCAGAGAAAGGTGTTTCCATTCAGAGTTCCATCCATCCCTTTCATCCTTACCCAAGCTGTTAGTTTGATTGTCACTGGTAGTATCCCAGGTTTATTTTCTCAATTTATTTTTATTATAAAAATAATAAAAATATTGTAAATATAAAATTATTGAATTGCATTGTTCAATTTATCTATAGACAACTTTTCCGTTGTTCCTGGATACAGTATATTAAAACTAGCTTCTCACTTTGCATGATCTATTGGGAAACTGCAGTTTTTCCTGGGTCCTTGTGTGTGTGACTTTGTCCCTCACTTCTATTTCTCCCACCTAGCTGTCAGATGGCTTTCTCTCACTCACTCCACAATGCATATTACAGAATGTTAATGTGGCAGTTTTGGAATTCACTCTGTTAGAGTTTCTGTTAACTCAGGGTTATTTCAACTTTGCTGAACATTTTTCTCCAATGCTTGGGAAGAACAGGCGAGAGAGAGAGAGAGAGAGAGAGAGAGAGAGAGAGAGAGAATGAGAGGGGAGGGGAGGGGAGGGGAGGGGAGGGGAGGGGAGGGGAGGGAAGGGAAGGGAAGGGAAGGGAAGGGAAGGGAAGGGAAGGGAAGGGAAGGGAAGGGGAAATTTATAAAGTCCTAATTCCTACATGGCTTGGGACCTAGGTATCTGTGAAATTGTTTGCCGTAAGTAGAAACTGCCCAGCCAAGGAATGTCAGCAGATGCTGCGTACTGAGAGTTCCTATGGCCCAGAAGGCATAGCAGGATGGGACTCAGAGGCCGCCATTCTCTGTCAGAGCTTTTGTGGAATAGGATCTGCTGCCCCTCACTGTTTACATTCAGAAAGCTTATTAAGACTTGGCTTAGGGCAGGGGTCGGCAAACTTTTTATGCCGGGAGCCATTTTGACATGCTCGTGCACATTTTGAAATGCTAGAGAGCCAGGGGCCGGGGTTTGCGGGCGGGGGCCATTCGCATGGAAGGGGGCGAGGTTTGCGGGCGGGGGCCAATCACGTGGAAGGGGGCGGGGTTTGCGGGCGGGAGAGGGCGTCCACCCGGCCCAGCTGCCCGGGGTCCAGGGAGATCAGCTCCGGCGGGATCTGTGGCGAAGAGCGGCCGTGGGGGGGGGGGGCGGCGACGACAAACGACACGCTTCAGGCTTTCAGCGCTGGAAGGAGGCCGCCTTCCAGCGCTGAAAGCCTGAAGCGCGCCGCTTGTCGTCGCCGCCTGCCCCCCCCACGGCCGCTCTTCGCCCGCCCGCGTGGAAGAAAGAAGACGATGGAGGGTGGGAAACGAGGCCTGCCCGCTTACCTGCCTGCTTGCCTCCCTCCGCGAGGCCCCCCGCTGCCTTCCCAGGGTCCAAGCCGGATCGGGGGCCTCGCGGAGAGAAGCAGGCAGGCAGGTAAGCGGGCAGCCCTGGCCTCCGTCGCCAGGCCCGCCCCCCTCGGCCGCTTCCGCCCGCCCGCGTTGAACAAAGAAGACGATGGAGGGTGGGAAACGAGGCCTGCCCGCTTACCTGCCTGCTTGCCTCCCTCCGCGAGGCCCCCCGCTGCCTTCCCAGGGTCCAAGCCGGATCGGGGGCCTCGCGGAGAGAAGCAGGCAGGCAGGTAAGCGGGCAGCCCTGGCCTCCGCCGCCGGGCCCGCCCCCCTCGGCCGCTTCCGCCCGCCCACGTGGAAGAAAGAAGATGATGGAGGGTGGGAAACGAGGCCTGCCCGCTTACCTGCCTGCTTGCCTCTCTCCGCGCAGGGGCTGCTGCGGCTGGAGATGGCGCTGCCTCCCTGCCGCGCCGGGCCTCGCTCAGTGCGAGAGCCAGGGGGCGGGGTTTGCGGGCGGGGGCCTATCACGTGGAAGGGGCGGGGGTGAGTTCAGCTGCGGAAGAGCCACACTCAAGGGGCCAAAGAGCCGCATCTGGCTCGCGAGCCGCCATTTCCGACCCTTGGCTTAGGGCATTTGGAGATTGAGGGGTTTGTATATGGCATGTATGTCGGCAGTGGTTATTATTGTTATTCTATTCTTGACGCTGGATTCTATATTGGGTGGATATTTTTTTTGTTATTATTGTTTCTACTGCTTTTGTAAACCACTTATATTCTTCCAAATGAAGTGCCATGAAAGCACTTGTGATAAAATGAAATAATGGAATCAAATAAAGGTAGTGATCCTACAAATATTGTGTGATTCTATGCCTACTGCTTTTGTCTGTCTGTCTCTTTTTCGAAAAGATAAATTCTTTGGATTAAACCAAACAGCTGCAGAGGAATTTCATTTTAATCCCTTTGTATCTGTCATCCCAAAACATATATGATTTCCCTGTAAATCACAAGAATGAGCAACAGTGACCATTCATTCTGTGTTCCACTAAAATCCATAGTCAGAGGACGGCATTTTGGAATTTACTGAAGAAATGGCATTTCTCAAAACAATGTTTCTGAAATATAATATGAAAAAGTGAGCTAAGTATATCAGGACAGAGCCCTAAAGTTAAGACTGTAAGATATAAAAGAAGAAGGCTGGCCTTCAAATCTATTGGAATGGATAAGCTCTCCTGGAAAAAGCTGGCCGGCTAAGATAAGAAACTTAAACATAACTGAAACTTTTGGACAAAAATAATTGCTGCAATAGCATTTCTGAAGAGTCCAAAGAGTGATCTGTACTCTTAATGAGATTGTGCTGTAGGGTATGTAGCTAACTGGTTTGTAAATGATAGACAAAACATTAAAGTGAGATGTTGGATTGTTTTTCCTTTCTGTGTTGAGAAAGGTAAGGCAAGGGAAAAACTAAAGTACATTTCTCTTGCATACTATTGAAAAATTTAAAATAGTTGAGGGCAGAGAGGGAGCCCTGAGAAATCTTATATAATTCCTAGATTCTTATGATTCAGAATGCAGCAAATTTAATTTCTGAGTAAGTCATACTTCGTACATTCATTTCAGGAGTTGTAACATAATTAGATCATTTCACTTGCCATCAAAAGCTTTACTATATACTACAATGACCCTTCTCATTTTAAGGAGTTAAGAGAATACCGATTATAAATGGCAATATACTTAACATTGAGATTATTTTTTGCTAAAAAATAATAACTCCACAAGTTACATGTCCTGACATTTGCTTTATGAACTACATTGCCCCTGGGAAAAATTCCCGTTAACTGATAAACAAATTGTATAATCTTTCTGTGGACTGAATTTAACTTTATTAAAGCTTTATTATGTGCCACCCCAATAGTATTAATTTTCTTTTGTGCTCTGGGTAGTTCTATCTTAGGATCAGTCAGAAAGCTTGACAGTATTAGTAGAAAATTGCTCAGCAGGTGATTTATTGTTCCTAGAAAATACTTCAGCTGGTGGCTTAATTTAATGATAACATATAATAATGAAATTTATTTCTTCTCTATGACCTTCATATTACAAATATATAAGACAGGAGAATAACACAGCTTAAAAGAGGTTTGCATTATAACTCTCTTGTTTTCAAGAAGGTTACTTCAGTGCTGCTATCACATTTACTGTCAAATATTAATACTAATCCATAAACAAACTCAAGACTACTTATAAGAGTGTTATCCAATAAAGAATGTCCAACTGCTCTTTCAGAAGACTAAGAGTTGCACATTATAACAATGAGACAGAAAATGGGCAGAGGGCAGGAATGAAGAAACCAGAAACTACCATGTACAACCACTAGGGAAGTATTGTTTTCACACACACACGAACACTTTTCACCGAATCAAGTTGTAATGCTATGATGTTGAGCAAATAGGAGCCAACAGCACGTTTGAACCAGCCATTTCTCTCCCCCATCCCCATCATTTCAGCTACAAATCCCATTGTCCCCAGTCAGCAAAGCAGTAGGAAGCCTAGTATGGATTAAGAATTAAGAACCAAAGAATCATAGCACTTGCTTGCATAGATATCTGTTCCTAACCATGATGACACCAAAATGACAAAACATGAGTTGTAATGCATGTAAGTACATAAGGGGTAGATTTTGTATTGTAATGTTGTGACACATGTTTTATCATTTGTCCCTGATTCCAGATATCTATGCTTGTTTGTAGACTTCTTTAAGTCCCTTGGATGTGAGCTGGATTGGTCTGATCCAACAAAGTTCTTTATATATTATGTTCAAGAATTTATGGTGGAATAACATCAGTCTTTTCTTTAATTTTGTTTGTTTCTGTCTTCTTTAACCATTAAGGTAAAGGTAAAGGTTCCCCCCGCACATTTGTGCAGTCGTGTCCGACTCTAGGGGCCGGTGCTCATCTCCGTTTTTTAGCCGAAGAGCCAGCGTTGTCCGAAGACGCTTCCATGGTCATGTGACCACATGATGCGTGCGGAACGCTGTTACCTACCCACTGAAGTGGTACCTATTAATCTACTTGCATTTGCATGCTTTTGAATTGCTAGGTTGGCAAGAGCTGGAGCTAGTGCGGGAGCTCATTCCACACGCAGGGCTAGGGATTCGAACCTCTGAACTTGCAATCTTCCGATCGACAAGCCTGGCGTCTTACCCGCTGAGCCACCACACCCCTTTCTTTAACCATTACAGCAACATTAATTTTAAAAATATGAAAACATACGTTACAATCAGAAAGCTTGTTCTTATGTGATATGACATAAGGTCCAATAAATGAAATCTCTCCAATTTGTCCTACGTATTTCCAATTCTGAGAATTAATGGCTTGATAAAAGACCCCAATTTACATGGCACTGAGAGCTATCCACATACAAACTTCCAATTTCCCACAGGGTTTCAAGGAATGGCACCTTGATGACACCATTATCTATTAAAAACAAGACCTACTGTGATTTTATGTCAATACAAATTGCCATATACTTTTTCTTATACTCAAGATACTAAACAAATTACCACTTTGTATTAGGTAGCCATAATTTTGAACTGTGTATTCATGTAACTCTATTACATGAAATCAACGACAGATGAGGTGGTGCTAACATCATCAGAGAGACATAGCAAATTAGCTTGAGGTTGGTCCCCCAGTGCAATAGTTTTGCAGAAACCAAAGCCAAAGTAAATTCCTCCTAGAAATCAGTCTAAATGAATCAAAGTGAATGTAACAGAGAATGTAAAATCAAATTTGGAACAAAGGATCACAAGAACATTATAGGAAAAAGAAGACAGTGTTGAGGTAGGTCCAGTGTTTGGAGAAGATACTAGAATGATAACAGTTGACCAGCTGAAGACACAGCTCCTGAATTCCAATTTTGTTTCAAGGATCCTCCAAAAAGGGAGCTAAGCAGAACAATTAATACAAGGACAGAGCAACAGCCCAAGATAAGTAAAGTGATAATTAGGGAGTACCCAGCTACCATGAACAAGTTTAAATCTCATATGTGTTGAAAACAAAATACAGTGATGAAAAATGATGAAACGTACCTCTCAATATTAGACACGAGTATGCAAATCATGTGGTTTGCATCATGATGTTGCAACACACATTTGTCATTTCACTCCCCAGGCCCTACTCTTAAATGGCTATGTAAGTCTCCAAGACCAAATCACTTGCCCGAGACTCTTGAAGGAGCTTGTGGATGTCATCTCAGAGTCCCTTTCTGTGACCTTGGAAAAATTATAAAGGATGATCATAGTGCCAGAGAACTAAGCTTGTGGAAGGATATAAATACTAAGTCACAGATAAGTCACAGATCCTGTCAAACAGAAAGTCTCATTAAGGGTGATGGGATGGTGGTGATGGTGGCAATACTGATCAATCAATATCTGTATTTCATTGTTTGTATAAATGACAGAAAATAAGGATTACATAGAACTTCTTATAATATATAGACATCATGTTTATTTAGAAATCAATGTTTATTTTTTAGAATATTTAGAATAAATAAAATATTATAGGAAAATGTATTAGCATAGAAATGTGTTCTCTGACAGCTTATATATTCTTGTCTCCTGCTTCCACTTTTGTCGGATATTTTAATTGTATTTAAAAAATAAAATAATTAACAAAATCAAAGCAAATCAGTCTTTCCATTGAATGATCTTGGACCATACAAAGCCTGCTAATATTATCTTTACTAATAGAAGATAGGTTTAAATTTCTTGGACTTTATAACCAATTTATTGTTCTATGGTTTGCTTGTTTTGCTTTCTGACTGTCAATTAATTAATTAAACTAGTTCATTTATACTCTTTCTTTCCATCAAAGTATGGTGCTCAAAACCATTTTCAATATAATCCAGAATTCTCGTGATTTGTTAGTCACAGATTATGTTGTCTGTTTTCTTACTCGATAACCTAAAAGGGTAAAACAATGTATGAATGTAAATACTAATATTTAATATGTAAATAAATTATTAACTATATTTAATATGTCTAAAATTCACAATAGGTGTAAACTAGTAATTACATATTTCCATGTCTGCTGTTAGATTACTCCAGATAGCTTTTTAGGCTAAATACAGACAGTGATTTACTAAGCATGCTAATTATGTATATTATCTTGCCAAATATGATGGCAAATTAACTGAACATTGTCACTCCTTGATCAGAAATAAAATCAGAAGATGAGTGATACATTCTTTATTATTTGGGTAAATGCAAACACCCATTTCCTCAGTTTCTGTCAGACATTTCATTATATCTATAATTTACTTGCATTGTGTAAGAACACTGTATATACCTAGATGGTGGCAATAGTATGTTGTCTTACAAAGTACTCTTTAGATTAGAAATTTTATTTTGCATAGAATAGCGTGAGCATGCTAGGTGTAAAGTTTGGACAAAATGTTCCAAAACTGACTGATATTATTTTATTTTTTATTTATTTATTTATTGGATTTATCACCGCCCAACTCCCCCAAGGGGAGGAGTCTATTATCCTTGCTATTAGCAGGGAATACAGCATGTAGCATGGGTAAGACTAAGGCTGGTAATATCATCTACAACTTTCTTACTAAAAAGTATTATGTGAAAGGCTTGGTTGATCAAACCCTTGCTGGGTGGTAGAGGTCAGTATCTAAGGCAATCTTCCATATACAAGATTGCAACATGCAGAATAAGAGGAGTAATAACAGAAAATCAACTTTATTTTTTCTTTTGTTTTTCCAATTTCTATCACCGCCCATCTCCCCCGAATGGGGGGGACTCTGAGAGGTTTACAGTGAAATCAGCAATTAAAATGCATAAAATTCAATGTTGTTGTTTATTCGTTCAGTCGCTTCCGACTCTTCGTGACTTCATGGACCAGCCTACGCCAGAGCTTCCTGTCAGCCATCACCATCCCCAGCTCCCCCATGGTTGAGTCCGTCACCTCCAGAATATCATCCATCCATCTTGCCCTTGGTCGGCCCCTCTTCCTTTTGCCTTCCACTTTCCCTAACATCAGCTTCTTCTCCAGGGTATCCTGTCTTCTCATTATGTGGCCAAAGTACTTCAGTTTTGCCTTTAATATCATTCCCTCAAGTGAGCAGTCTGGCTTTATTTCCTGGAGTATGGACTGGTTTGATCTTCTTGCAGTCCAAGGCACTCTCAGAATTTTCATCCAACACCACAGTTCAAAAGCATCTATCTTCCTTTGCTCAGCCTTCCTTATGATCCAGCTCTCACAGCCATAGGTTACTACAGGGAATACCATTGCTTTAACTATGCGGACCTTTGTTGTCAGTGTGATGTCTCTGCTCTTAACTATTTTATCAAGATTTGCCATTGCTCTCCTCCCAAGAAGTAGACGTCTTCTGATTTCCTGGCTGCAGTCAGCGTCTGCAGTAATCTTTGCGCCTAGAAATACAAAGTCTGTCACTGCCTCCACTTTTTCTCCCTCTATTTGCCAGTTATCAATCAAGCTGGTTGCCATAATCTTGTTTTTTTTTTTTTTTTGAGGTTTAACTGCAACCCAGCTTTTGCACTTTCTTCTTTCACCTTCATCATAAGGCTCCTCAACTCCTCCTCGCTTTCAGCCATCAAAGTGGTATCATCTGCATATCTGAGATTGTTAATGTTTCTTCCAGCGATTTTAAATCCAGCCTTGGATTCCTCAAGCCCAGCACGCCACATGGTGTGTTCTGCGTACAGGTTGAATAGGTAAGGTAAGAGTATACAGCCCTGCCGTACTCCTTTCCCAATCTTAAACCAGTCCGTTGTTCCATGCTCTGTTCTTACCGTTGCTACTTGGTCGTTATACAGATTCCTCAGGAGGCAGACAAGATGACTTGGTATCCCCATACCACCAAGAACTTGCCACAATTTGTTATGATCCACACAGTCAAAGGCTTTAGAATAGTCAATAAAACAGAAATAGATGTTTTTCTGAAATTCCCTGGCTTTCTCCATTATCCAGCGGATATTGGCAATTTGGTCTCTAGTTCCTCTGCCTTTTCTAAACCCAGCTTGTACATCTGGCAATTCTCGCTCCATGAATTGCTGGAGTCTACCTTGCAAGATCTTGAGCATTACCTTACTGGCATGTGAAATAAGTGCCACTGTTCGATAGTTTGAACATTCTTTAGTGCTTCCCTTTTTTGGTATGAGGATATAAGTTGATTTTTTCCAATCTGATGGCCATTCTTGTGTTTTCCAAATTTGCTGGCATATGGCATGCATCACCTTGACAGCATCATCTTGCAAGTTTTTAAACAGTTCAGCTGGGATACTGTCGTCTCCTGCTGCCTTGTTATTAGCAATGCTTCTTAAGGCCCATTCAACCTCACTCTTCAGGATGTCTGGCTCTAACTCACTGACCACACTGTCAAAGCTATCTCCAATATTATTATCTTTCCTACACAGATCTTCCGTATATTCTTGCCACCTTTTCTTGATCTCTTCTGCTTCTGTTAGGTCCTTACCATCTTTGTTTTTGATCATACCCATTTTTGCCTGGAATTTACCTCCGATGTTTCTAATTTTCTGGAAGAGGTCTCTTGTCCTTCCTATTCTATTGTCTTCTTCCACTTCCGCACATTGCTTGTTTAAAAATAATTCCTTATCTCTTCTGGCTAACCTCTGGAATTTTGCATTTAATTGGGCATATCTCCCCCTATCACTGTTGCCTTTTGCTTTCCTTCTTTCTTGGGCTACTTCCAGTGTCTCAGCAGACAGCCATCTTGCCTTCTTGGTTTTCTTTTTCTTTGGGACGTTTTTGTTGCCACCTCCTGAACAATGTTGTGAACTTCTGTCCATAGTTCTTCTGGGACCCTATCTACTAAATCTAGTCCCTTAAATCTATTCTTCACCTCCACTGCATATTCCTTAGGAATATTAGTGAGCTCATATCTAACTGATCTGTGGGTCTTCCCTATTCTCTTTAGTCTGATTCTAAATTGTGCAATAAGAAGTTCGTGATCTGAACTACAGTCAGCTCCAGGTCTTGTTTTTACCGACTATATAGATGTCCGCCACCTTTGGCTGCAAAGGATGTAGTCAATCTGATTTCGGTGTCGACCATCTGGTGAAGTCCATGTATAAAGTCGTCTTTTAGGTTTTTGGAAGAGAGTGTTTGTTATGCACAGTGAGTTGTCTTGGCAAAATTCTATCAGCCTATGTCCCGCTTCATTTTGTTCTCCCAGACCATGCTTGCCTGTAATTCCAGGTGTCGTCTGACTACCCACCTTAGCATTCCAGTCTCCTGTAATGAAAATAACATCTCTTTTTGGTGTATTATCCAGTAGGTGCTGCAGATCCTCATAGAACTGATCTACTTCTGCTTCTTCAGCATCTGTGGTTGGGGCGTATATTTGGATCACTGTGATGTTAAATGGCTTACCCTGAATTCGAATTGAGATCATTCTATCGTTTTTTGGATTGTATCCAAGCACTGCTTTAGCCACTTTATTATTAATTATGAAGGCTACTCCATTTCTTCTGTGGTCCTCTTGTCCACAGTAGTAGATCTGGTGGTCATCTGATGTGAAGTGGCCCATTCCAGTCCATTTCAGTTCACTGACACCTAAAATGTCTATATTTAATCTTGACATCTCACCAATAACCACATCCAATTTGCCCTGGCTCATAGATCTTACATTCCAGGTTCCTATGGTGTGTTGATCTTTAGAACATCGGATTCGTTGTTCACCACCAGCACCGTCGGCCGCTAGCCGTTCTTTCGGCTTTGAGCTAGCTGCGTCATCACATCTGGGGCTAGTTGAACGTATCCTCTGTTCCTCCCCAGTAGCATTTTGACCATATTCCGACCTGGGAGTCCCATCTTCTGATGGTATACCGACATATCTCTGGTTGTACTGATCCATTTAGTTTTCACGGCAAGAATGCTGGGGTGGGTTGCCATTACCTTCCCCAGGGATCATATTTAGGCTGACCTCTCTGCCACGACCTTCCCATCTTGGGTGTCCCTTCACGGTTTAGCTCATGGTTTCATTGAGGTGCTCAAGCTCCAGCACCACGACAAGGTAACAATCTCCTTTGCTGGAGATAAAATACAATACAATACAATATAAACACTATATTTTTTACTATACAAGTAAAAAATAAGTTAAATATAAAATCCAAGGGGCAATAAGATCATGTTTAAAAGAGGACTCTATGGCACCAGCCATCCCCAGGAGGAACTGTTACCCTTCCCATCCCAGGCAAGGTAGAAGAACCAAGTCTTCAAATTCTTCTGGAAGAATTTGGATTGCTATGTGATATAAATGTATAATTTAATAACTTAATTAATTAATCATAAAGAGCATGAATTGATGAAAGAGAGAAAAATATTTTATTTATTTATATAGTTACATATTGGGTTTATAAGGCTGCCCAGTTCAAACAAAGTGACTCTAGGTGGTGCACAACAGCAATAATTGATAATATTGTCTGTTTGTGAAACTAAGAGAAAGGAGAAGTATGGAATGGCTCTGAATGATGTTGTGGAATCAAGTTGATGAATATGTCAAGGAAATGAAAGTGTAGGTTTAATTTTGAATGAAAGGGCTAAAACGTACATCAGGAAATATGAATTGGTGTCATCTACAGTACGTTATTACAGATGAGTATGAAAGCAGGAATCCAAAAGTTGTTGATGGTTATATGTCATACTGCAGCTAATGGGGTTAACAGAGAACTGGAGATGAGTTTTGGAAAAAATGTGCAACTAAATATCATTTTGTTAAATGACATGAATGGATGGGAGGGACAAGCAAGAGGGCAAGGGATGGGTAGAACAAGTGAAAAATGATTGGGCCATCTAAAGACCCAATAATGAACTAAGATGTATTTGATAAGTATCTGCTAAGAAAAACATTTATTTTTTTTAAAAGACATGGTTTAAGCATAAGCCTGTTCATTCACACACATGACAAAATAGGTCATTAAAATGATATAAAACTGAAAACATAATTGATATGATGGCTTATGATGAAAGGTTGAGAGAAGTGATGAAGAATACAAGGGTGATAAGAAGGTCTGAATGTAAGAGAGAATATTTTTGGGTGGATCTTGGGGGGAAATGGGCAGGGACAAAAGAAAATAAGTGGAAAAAGCTAGAGTGAAAATGGAACAGTAAGAGAAAGTACAAGCTCTATATGAAAAACTATTAATAGAAGATAGAACAATCTCCCAAAAGAATGAATGGAAAGTAGATGTAAGGAAAGAGGATATGAAAGCCGTTTGGAACAAAATGAGAAGAATTGTGTTATAGAGTGTCCCAGGGGCATGTGGATTTATGTAAGTAGGAAATATGAAAAAGGATGCTTGGTGGAATGATGAAGTGAAAGATGTTGAGGAAAAAATGTCCAAAAGAGAATGCTGCAAAAATTAGGATGAGATAAAGATATTTTATAATGTGTACAGAGAAAAGATATTGTAATTGCAAAGAATGTAGTCAAAGAGAGGAAGTGATAGTTAAGATTGGAAGACACAGAAAAATTGCAGAAAATTTTGATGGAACTTAAAAAAAATGTTTTGGAAATGAGTGAGAAGGGCTACGCAAGGAGCCTCCAGTAGAGTGAATGGAATTAAAATTACAAGTGATGAAATTATTTGGGATGAAACTAAAGTGAGAGAATGTTAGAAGGGGTATTTTAAAGATTTGTATGGGGATGGTAGTGATGTGTTGAAGAGAAGAATTGAAACAAAAGCTAAGAATGTTAAAGTCCAAGACAAATGGGTAAAAAGGAAGTCATAAATGCTGTGAAAGTGTTGTGAAATGGATGGAATGAATGAGTTCCTCAAAAAGAGAGAAGTTTAAAGAACAAGAGGCAATGTATGAAGCAGCTTATGGATGAAGTAGAGGCAAACATAGTTTGCAAGGAGAAAAGGATATGGAGAGTTATAATGAATGATCTTTGTGTAAGCTACTTCCTTTCCTTTTTGTTATCTCGTGCATTTAATTTGATTACTCCTTTTCTCCGTTCTGCATAATTTTGCTTACCTTGTATGATGGGTATGTCTATACATACTGTATGTATGTATCTGCGTATGTAATTTCCTCTTTCAAGTCCTTTTGCTGGTCCAGTTATCTGACTTTTTAAAGTCACCCATTCTACTGCTTTTGTCTGTTCAGGTTCAAAGCTCATGAAATAATTTGCTTTTGCTAGGCCATCAATTATAAGAAGCCAAGAAAATCCTGTTGATGATAGATTTGTTCCTACCTTTATCATTCCCATGTCCAGTTCATTGCCTTGTTTACCTTTGACTCCATATCTCCTTTCAGTTTTATCTTGTTTCATGCTACACAATATAAAAGGCGTTAATGAAACCAAATTGCCTTTCCACATCTCATTCTTGTTAAGAGAGCAAAAAGTTAGTTACACTTTAAGTCTGCACCAGGAGAGAGAAATAGAATAAAGGAATACATTGATTGGGAGAAAAAATGGAGCATTAAAGATTCTACAGGTGCTGCCTGACTCCTATAAAACATATAAATTCCATTTGGTCTCCATGAACCCATTTTAAAAAATGCAATTCAATCTCACTTATATGTTATCCCAGAGTTCAACTAACTGATAAGAGTAACATCTTGCAAGGGGTTAGAAAGTATATGTTGTGGAAGCATAATGGTAGGTCACATAGTTTTAGGTTGCACTATATTGTATATCTTGTACAATTTAGCAGGCTCTGTCTCTCAAAAGTAGAATACCTCCTATCTGAAGTATGCTTTTAGCCACAAAACTCTTGATTCAGCCAAAGATGGGCACTTTTGAGAAGAATTAATGATGGACTTTAAACTTTTGAATTGAAACCAATGGGAGTAAAACCAATTTTAAGTGGCTATACAATTTCTTTCTATCTCATGTTTCTGAAAATAAGAACAGTTCATATTAATTGAAGGCATTTTAGACATATAAGGATAATTTATTATTTAAAAACAATGAGTTGGATTTGAAAGAGTCTTTCTATATGTAGACATACTCTCCCACTGACAATCTCTTCTGTAGTGTAAAATAAAGAATTGCATGAAAAAAAGGAAAATTAAACCAAGGTGGTCTTTCACTTGCCAAAGAACTTGAGCAAGATGCCATACAACTGAAGACAGAAAAATCTATCTTTTGTAATGCTATTTTAAGCTTTGTGCAAATATTTGTGCAATAGCACCAATGTATTTTTTTTCTGTGCTTAAGTTCTTTTGATCCAGTCCATTTTTCCCCATAGATTTATCAATATAATCTTAGGGATCAGCAAGCCAATTATCCTCCAGATGTTGTTCATTGCAACTCTGGAAGCCATTGCCAACAGGAACAATGATAAGTGAACGATTCTGGGACATGCAGCTTGGTAACATCTGAAAACCTTAGTTCCCTGCCTTGCCACAACTAATTCTATGCAAAAGCTAATTAAACAAATAATGTGATACCATTTACAAGGGTCAAGAATCTGCCCTGATCAAAATGTAATTCTTGCACTTACTATACATACATATGGAAAACACACAGAACATGGGCTGCAGTCAGTTAAAGAGAGAAAGAAAACATTGGATTCAATTTTGCTTAATAGATGGGTGTCTTTCTGCATGCTGCAAGAGATCCATTTAAGTTTATAGCTGAGTGAGGAATTGAAAGTCTCTACCCACCTGGAAGATTGAACAACACCATGGACCAAAGCTAACCAACTCCGGCGGAGAATTACTTAAACAAAATCCACTCCATCCAGCTGAACTTGCTGCTTCTTATTGTAGACATTCTAGGAGCAGAGCTGTGTTAGTCCATGGTAACCAAAATTTAAAGAGTCTGGTGCCATCTTTCAAGACCAATAGATTTTAGGAGAAGGCATAAGCTTTTGTCAGCTGCAGCTCATCACAAAAGCTTATTCCTTAAAATAAAATGTGTTAGCCTTAAAAAGTGCTACCAGTCTCTTTCTGAATTAAAAAAATCCATATTCAATAATTAAAAACAGAAAAGATGACAAAGAGCCTGTTATTAGCACAATGTAGCTTCACATTGATAGGGTTGGATTTTGAAGCTGATGCACAACCGTTACCTGTTTCAGTACAATGAAAAGGGGTGACACAAAGATCAAGCAGTATGTTTTTCTTTTCAGGAAGGAACACAGTTTGAGGTAGTCAGATAAATCAAAGGCCCTATTTTCTTTCCTGCTCTATCACCACCACCACCACCACCACCACCACCACCACCATCATCATCATCACCATCACCATCACCATGATCATCCTTTAATACTTTGTACCCCAGTTCCTGCTGTCTGAAAATAAATACTGGAAACATGTGCAATATTTGAGACCAGCAGCTCCAAGATGCCCTAGAAAACAACCATCAAATGGTTTTCACCATTGTAGATTGAAAGTGTTACTCCCACCTCAAATATATAAAAGGAATTTTAGATCAGCAACAAGCAAAAGGATTTATTTAACTCCTGCAATGGTACCTCATGTATTGTGCCTAGATTTTATATTGAAAATTTTAAAAGAAACCCACACGTTAAAACTAATTATCTCCTCCCGTTATATTTGCAGACACCTTGGTTTCTACCATTACATTGTCTAGCATTGCTTATATAAAAATAGGATTTTTCCCTCTCGCTCATGCTGTTTAATTTTACTTGAAGTTATATTCTTTTTCATCATACAAGGCAATTTCTTAATAATTTATTGTGATGTCACAGAGAGATTGTGATCTGAAGGGATTAATTGATTACAAAGCAATTTTAGTTTGCATACAATTATGATTGGTGTTTTACACAATATATAAGGAGCTACAGTAAGAATGTCAGAATCTTTAGAAACCACACTGAGATAATAAATACATAAAAGGCACATAGTTCAACTGTTATGGAGGTGAATTTTTAATCTTGTATAAAAATATTTTATGGCAGAATAGAAAAGAATAATATGATTCCGCAGTTTGCTAGGTATATAACTTTGATAAACTCCATACTTTACACAAGCAGTTATATTTGTTGGTGATTCCCAAAACTAACATAAAGGGCAAATAACAGATGCACGTCTGTAACTTCCCAGGATAAAACCAAGGGACATCATTTGGATTGTGATTTTATTAAATGATTCCGTATTTGAATATTCAGCCTCCCAAGCTCTGCAGTGAAGTTGGGAATTAACAAGTGCTTAGCGTTAGAAGTTTCTGAACCACTGATTCTTGTTTCATTACTAATTCAGGTGGTCTCATCCTGATTTGAATTTTGGGGATGTACTACATGAAGAATTTAATTTAATTTAATTATTTAATTTAATTTAATTTAATTTAATTTAATTTAATTTAATTTAATTTAATTTAATTTAATTTAATTTAATTTAATTTAATTTAATTTAGGCGCGATGTCTCGGCGGTTAAGACGCCAGGCTTGTTGATCGGAAGGTTGCAAGATCGGTGGTTTGAGTCCCTAGTCCCGCGTGACAGAGTGAGCTCCCGCACTCGCTCTTGCCAACCTAGCAATTCGAAAGCATGCAAATGCAAGTAGATGAATAGGTACCACTTTGATGGGATGGTAACAGCGTTCCGTGCTTGTCATGCCAGCCACATGACCGCGGAAGCGTCTTCAGACAACGCTGGCTCTTCGGCTAAGGAACAGAGATGAGCACCGCCCCCTAGAGTCAGACATGACTGTGCAGAGGAAACCTTTACCTTTACTTTACTACATTAAGCATTTAAAGCATGTACTAACAATGGTAAGATAACATCACCCACCTCCAAAGTAGGAAGTTTTAAGAGTTCCTCAAATCTTGAAGGGAAATTTGTATTATCTTATTCCATTGATCCTCAACATGTCCCAGTGATCCTAATCTTCTTTCCATCCATCACACATTATGCCCACGAATAGTGACTCTGAGTAAGGGTTAACTTGAGCAAGTCATCCCTTAACAAACTTCAAAAATACAATGACAGGGTCACCGTGCAATATTATAGGGAAGACAGAATGTCACTCCTATTCATACAGTTTGTCAAGGAAAGAGAGGAAGGAATATATTAAATATTTGCATTCATACTTGCCCATATGTATGCATGTATGTTTGTGTATATGCATGTGTGTGTATATATGTTATCCGTTCAATCGTGTCTGATTCTCGGAGACTGCCTGGAAAAGTCCCTGCAGTTTTCTTGGCAAGGTTTATCAGAAGTGGTTTGTCATTGCCTCCTTCCTAGGGCTGAGAGAGAATGACTGGCCCAAGGTCACCCAGCTGGCTTTGTGTCTCAGGCAGGACTAGAACTCATGGTCTCCTGGTTTCTAGCCTGGTGCCTTAACAACTGCACCAAACTGGCTTTCATGCAATATTATAGGGAAGACAGAATGCCATCCTATTCATACAGTTTGTCAAGGAAAGAGAGGAAGGAATACATTAAATATTTGCATTCATACTTGCCTATATGTATGCATATATGTGTGTGTACGTGCATGTGTGTGCACACACACACAAACATACATACACAGAAACATCTCCATTTATTTACCTCAGCTCTTTCAGGGCTCCTGAAAAAAAAAGGACCACTCTCTGGTTTATAATCTTAACAACATAATAAATAAATAAATAAATAAATAAATAAATAAATAAATAAATAAATAAATAACAAATAAAAAAAGGAGAAAGGGAAAAGGAGAACTGGAATATTCACATATCAGCTCTTAATGTTACATAGCTTGGATTTCTGCCAGACATTATGTTTCCCTGGCTGTAATATAGTCAAACATTCTTGGTCTTCTTCTTGCAACCAGCTGGAATGGAAACACTTCAAAGAGAAGAGATTGTTGACCTGATGGAGCTGAGCCCGGCTTCCCAACTCTCCCACTGCTACAGCCAGGTTTAATAGCTACATAGCTACATAGCTAACAGTGAGTGAGAGGCAATGAAGCTGAATGAAGCTGGCCTCCAGCTTTGCTGCGATGACAGTTCCCAGGATTCTTACTCTTTACCCTTGTCTGTGCTGGCTTGAATTGTGGAACCTGATGAACCTGGAGATTGCCAAGTTGAAGAGACTGACATATTATGTATCTTCCTAAATTTATTTATTGCAATAGTTCATTTATATGAGTTGTGAACAGCTCTCGCAAACCAGTATGTCTCTTCTCCAGCTTGTTCATAAAAAAGTGATCCCAGTCAGGTGAAAGGGCTTGCTATAGGCAGGAAAAACTGAACCCAAAAGATTGAGTCGAAGGTGAAATTCTAGGACTGTTCTCATGCTGCCATGTTTAGTCACTTGGATGCCTCCCACATATACGTATAAACTTGTGATCTGTGAACTGTGTGTATGAGAATCCAGCTTGAAGTTTTGTGTTTGGCAGTGAATACGTATTTAGTGATGTACACACAACATATTACTTTTGTGTTCAGAAATAGCAACTGCTTACTGAAGTTCATATCTTTAAGTGGAAATTGATGAGAAGTAGCCTTTGAGAAATGATTCACTTGGAAATAACAAGAGGAATTCCAGAAAACCCAAGAGGAGGGATTATATTTTTCAAGCAGGTTATATTTTGCTATGAACTTGGTTTGTTTGCTCTTGGTCTCTATAAAGAGACTTGTTGGCTATCAGAAGATTCTGTGGAAAAGAATATAAGAAATATCTTGGTACTGGGAGAGATATTGGAGATAAAGTATTAGGAACAGCAGCAGTATTGAATTTAATGCAAAATGGAAAAGACAACCTTGGTTTCATTGAATGTAAACAGATTAAACTATCTTAACAAAAGACCATTTTTAATAAACTCAATAATCATACTGCTGATATTGTTTGTTTACAAGAAACACATGAAAAACAGACAATGTTCATTTGTTAAAACAGAAAAAAATTGGACAGGAATATTTAGCAGCAGGAAAGTTAAAGAAAAATGGAATAGCAGTTTATATTAAACCACCTTCTTGGAAGGTATTGGAACAATCAAAATAAAAAGCAGGAAAAAAAATATTTCAGTCAAGTTTCAGGCAGGGATTTAGTACTGAGACAGCCTTTGCAATCCTTATTATGCTTATGATGGAGGAAATTCCATTGAGCCAAATGAAGGTAACTTATGAGTAGTTACCATTGCAATTCTAGAAAAATTTATCCTTTTTTTAAAAAAAAGATGTTTATCTGTTTATCTGCTAGAAAAGAGATATTTTATTTTAAAGGGGCATTTTTGTAGGACATGTTGCTGTGCTTCTGAAATAAAAACATCAGTCTTCTGCTTTGATAGCAGTCAAAACATTATCTTCTAACTTTATTAGATCAGAGGCCCTGCCCTTTCACTCAGAATTGGAAAATGGTATCACTGACATTTATCCTACATGTTTTGACTAGCTTACAGGAAATTGGAAAGCAAGATTTCTTAATAATACAATTCCTGTATTTTATGCAATACGTGGAATGTTAAAGCTCTGGTTTGCCCAAAGCTCAATGTAACATGACTTTTCAGAAAGTTAGTCTATTTAAAGCATCATTCCTGTCAAACCCAAATGAAGAATTTTACCCAACTGCCCCTGCTATCCATCATCCAAGCATATCTTGTTCTGTTTTCTACAGTGTTAAAAAAATTGGGAGGATGGAAGGAAAGAGATCGTATGTGCAGCAGGAGCCGCCATTGAAGTTGACTTAAAGACTACATTGAACATGTGAGCATCGAAGTACCCAACTGGTAAACAAAAATGTTGTTGTTGTTTATTCGTTCAGTCGCTTCCGACTCTTCGTGACTTCATGGACCAGCCCACGCCAGAGCTTCCTGTCGGCTGTCACCATCCCCAGCTCCCCCATGGTTGAGTCTGTCACCTCCAGAATATCATCCATCCATCTTGCCCTTGGTCAGCCCCTCTTCCTTTCGCCTTCCACTTTCCTTAGCATCAGCTTCTTCTCCAGGGTATCCTGTCTTCTCATTATGTGGCCAAAGTACTTCAGTTTTGCCTTTAATATCATTCCCTCAAGTGAGCAGTCTGGCTTTATTTCCTGGAGTATGGACTGGTTTGATCTTCTTGCAGTCCAAGGCACTCTCAGAATTTTCCTCCAACACCACAGTTCAAAAGCATCTATCTTCCTTCGCTCAGCCTTCCTTATGGTCCAGCTCTCACAGCCATAGGTTACTACAGGGAATACCATTGCTTTCACTATGCGGACCTTTGTTGTCAGTGTGATGTCTCTGCTCTTAACTATTTTATCAAGATTTGCCATTGCTCTCCTCCCAAGAAGTAGACGTCTTCTGATTTCCTGGCTGCAGTCAGCGTCTGCAGTAATCTTTGCGCCTAGAAATACAAAGTCTGTCACTGCCTCCACTTTTTCTCCCTCTATTTGCCAGTTATCAATCAAGCTGGTTGCCATAATCTTGGTTTTTTTGAGGTTTAACTGCAACCCAGCTTTTGCACTTTCTTCTTTCACCTTCGTCATAAGGCTCCTCAACTCCTCCTCGCTTTCAGCCATCAAAGTGGTATCATCTGCATATCTAAGATTGTTAATGTTTCTTCCAGCGATTTTAACTCCAGCCTTGGATTCCTCAAGCCCAGCGTGTTGCATGATGTGTTCTGCATACAGTTTGAATAGGTAGGGTGAGAGTATACAGCCCAAAGAGAGTATACAGTAAACAAAAATACATTGTTGAAATTGAAATGCTTGTCTTTGCCTACCAGGTACATTTTCATGAATATTATGTAAATGTAATGCATTACATTGTCAACAAGGAGCACATTTCCTGGCCATAATGAATCACTTTGCTAACTGTTCAATCATCAAGCTGATCATTATATCTGGACCATATAGCAACATAATGTGTCATGTCATTTTTAGAACACAAAGATTTTTCAAAAATAGAGAATAAATGTATATCCTGGATCCATTCCTTAAAACCACGACAGTGATTTTCTTTCCAGTTATGTAAAATTATCCTCTTTGCTGTATCCCCCAGCTCTTCATAAGGTGACAAATTCCATGTTTTAGAGATATATTCAACATCACATTGAGATCCTTATGTAAACATTCCCAAATTATATTATACTACATATTAATTTGAAACCAAAACAAACCTTTAACAGAACAATACCAAATCATGGGAATTAAATAACTTTCAAATTAATTCTATCACCAACATGAAAGTTTAACATCCATCCATTTTTAAGGATTTTTGAATGGTCCAATAAACCAGAAATAAATACTTTCTAAAGAACTAGTTTCATTTTAAAATCATAAATACATGAAAATCACCCATTGATTTTCCAAAATTGGATATTCCAATACTAAATTTCATTTTAATTTTTAATTCCTTATGAAACTATTTTAGTTTCCATTCAAGCACAGTGTCTCTTAAATAAGCTAAATTTGCAGGCTGCTATACTATTTAGTTAATACATGCTTCAGCTATCTATATTTCCAAGCATATGTTGAAGGCAAATTAGCATGAAAAAAAAATAGTCTCACACACATCCTGACTTCTTATTCATAGATTTTTTTTTTATCAATCTGGAATTTTCAAAGGAAAATCCAAGATTGAGTTAGGATAAATACCGGTTCAGATTAAATGCCATAGGGATTAAGTACAGATAAAGATAAGCTACATTTTATCTATTCAGCGTGAATTTCAACTGGAGATGCACAAACACATGGACACACACACACAATTGTTGTTCCTGTAATCTAGTTTCACCAATATAGGAAAGAATGCTCTAGACTTTGCCATTCAACAGTTAAGCAATTCAAGTGGAATATACGGTAGTCAGAAGAATGAACACAAATCACAGAGCAGCTGCCATGTCAAAAAGAATACTGTTTCCCAATTATCATATAAATATTTTATTTTTAACCATTCTGTCAACCAGCTTTTATTGTGTTTGGTGTTTTCTTCCACTATACTAACAGAACAGCATATTTCCAAAGATGTGCGTCAACATTTTAAGTCTGAAACATTTCAACCCCAAAATCTCCAGATCTGCATTCTGAAGGGCTGTTCTTTCTTGGAAGTGTTCTGACTATGAATGGCCTGTTCTGAAGTTGAAATACTTACACTGAGGGCAGAATACTTCTGGAATGGGAATTTCAAAATAGGAACGTTTTACTTTTGATCTTTTAAAAACATGATTAATAATATAATCTAGCATTTAGATTTAGAGCCCCCTCGCTCCTGGATTTCCAGAAAAATTAAAAACCTGGTTATGCCAACTCGCCTGGAGCAGGAAGGAAAAAGGTCACACCTGGGGATGGCTAGTCTCCTAGAACTGCCTTAGATAACTTTTATACCCATGGTAGAGAACCACCAGCCACTTGGATTTTATTATATTTTATATTTTATAATTTATAATTTATTTTATATTTTATATTTATTGTCTGTTTATATTGTATTTTAATGAAGTTTTATTGTAAACCTGGGCGGTTTACAAGGAGTCCCTCCTTGGGGGGGAGATGGGCGGTGATAAAAATTTAATAAATAAATAAATTTATTCAGCTTGGACAGTTGGAAATACAGCCTTCCAAAAAGTTTTTAAGCAAATCAGAGCATCCAGTATCGCCTTTAACATACAAATCATGACACAGATTGAATATTTATTGTTATTTATTCTGGTGCAAACAGAATTTTAGGTAAATATAAATCTCTGGAATCATGTGTAGTTGAGTTGCTTAACTTCAGCATTCATATTTTCCTTTTTAAAAATGGTGAAACAGCAGATTTATTTCAGAGGTGGACTTGGCCTATTTCCTGAACTCTTTGTAAAATAATCTGTTCAAACCTGCAGTTAATAATGATTTTTCCTTCCACCTGAAGCTGCTATAGACACAGAAAGGAAGGAGGGAGGGAGAGAGGGAGAAATGTGGAAGCTTTAGAGAGCTTTGGAGAGCTTTTGAGAAAGAGAGAAGCCTCACTCCTGCTAAATGACTATTGACACATTACCATCCAGACAATGCCATCAAAGATGCATGCACAAAATCCTCAGTTTCTATCTAGAACCAGGGCAACATTAACTCCAGCAGCAAACCAGGAAACTTCCTATAGCATATAGCTTAGAAACAGACTCATTTCTCTTGATATGGTAAAATTTAAAGACACAATCAACTCCTTAAAATGGTCACATACTGTCCAGACTCCCAGGGAAGCTGGAAAAAGAAGATAGTTACACGAAAGAAGTGCGGTGCTCACACACATTCCAAACTACCTCTTCTCAATAATTTCCAAAGCATGCCATTATTTCATGTCCTGCAGTCTGGAAGGCAGATAACAGATTGTTGGTGACAGTGGCATCCATGGGGGGTCAAAAAAGTCAAGATGGCCACCACAACCACACAATTGAAGCCCCACCCCCTTTTAACCTGTGTAAAAAAGGGTGGGGCTATGATCGCATGGTTGTGGTGGCCATCTTGACTTTGTTTGACCCCCTCTACAGATCCCTGGTTGCCACCTTCTATGTAACACTCAAGTTTTTGAAAAATGCAAATATGTCCCTCCTCATCCTGCTTGTCTCAGGACTAAACTTTCCCTGTTTCTGCAATCTCTCCTTGTGCCAGCCTGGTGAGGTAGTCCAGACAGGGAGCACGACCAGCTGGACTAGTTCTACTTTATTGTAATGTTACATTAACAGAATCTTGCAAGTCTGAAAGTACATTTCTCCCGCATCGCCTTTACAGCCCAAGAAACTGGGGACGGTCCCTTCTGAGACATTTGCCACGCCCACATTCCTTTTGCAGGCTAAGTTGTCTCTTGTCCCACTGTTCCCCGGGCTATGGCTCTTCCCCCTGTCTCCCAAGGTCATTCCCACATACAGTACCATACAGGTAATCCTCACTTAGCAACTGCCTTGTATGGTGACTGTTCGCAGTTACAACAGTGATGGAAAAAGTAACTTTGCAACCAATCTTTGCATTTATGACTTTTGCAGGTCTGTAAAGCAAAGGAAAGCTGAAGCAAAATCATAAGCACAATCGCGGTTTCACTTAGCGACCACTTTGCTTAACATCCGAGTTGCCAGTCCCAATTGTGGTTGCTAAACGAGGACTACCTGCAGTCCAGCAAATTTCAAGAAAGGTTTCAAGGAACTGGATTAGGTTCAGATAAGGGTATATGAGTACTGTATGTGGGAATGACCTTAGAAGAGAGGGAAGAGCCATAGCCCCGGGGAACAGTCAGACAAGAGACAACTTAGCCTGCAAAAGGAATGTGGGTGTGGCAAATGTCTCAGAAGGGACCGTCCCTAGTTTCTTTAACCTAACCCTAACCCTAACCCAGAGCTTTCCAAACTTTTCATGTTGGTGACAAACTTTTTAGACATGCATCATTTCACGACACACACAGGGCACAAGGCAGGCACTAGGACCTGCGTGGAATCCTGGCAGGGTTCGGAGGCAGCAGCAGCCACGACACACCCAGACACTGCAGCCGACACACTAAGGCAGGGCTTTCCAAAGTTTTTCCCGCGGCGACACACCAACCGGCGTTGGTGTGTCGCCGTGGGAAAACCCGGAAGTGCGGCAGCGCGCAAAAACCCGGAAGCGCTGCTGCCACTTTTGGGTTTTGCGCGCTGCAGTTGGTGTGTCGCCGCGGGAAAACCTGGAAGCGCTGATGATGATCAGCGCTTCCGGGTTGTGTGGCGACACACCAGACTGTGTGTGGCGACACACTTTTGTGTCGCCACACACAGTTTGGAAAGCTCTGCACTAAGGTGTCCCAACACACAGTTTGGAAAGCTCTGCCCTGACCCCTTGTCAGACTGAATGTCCAGTTCCTTTATCATCCTCATATACCCTTATCCGAACCTAATCCAGTTTCTTGAAACCTTTCTTGAAATTTGCTTGACTACAGGTAGTCCTCATTTAGCAACCACAATTGGGACTGGCAACTCGGATGTTAAGCGAAACAGTTGCTAAGTGAAACCGTGACTGTGCTTATGATTTTACTTCAGCATTCCTTTGCTTTACAGACCTGCAAAAGTCATAAATGCAAAGATTGGTTGCAAAGTTACTTTTTCCATCACCGTTCTAACTGCGAACAGTCACCATACAAGGCAGTTGCTAAGTGAGGATTACCTGTATGCAGCTTGCCTAGCAGGTTCACCTTTCTAAGCTAATTCTAAGTGAAACTTGTTGAAAAGAAAGGAATTTTTTTTCCTCCCTCGTTTTTTATGCAGAGATAATTTCTGTGCAGAGATAATAAAAGAGCACTCAATCCGGTGAGTTCTCATCTGAAGTGTTTCAGTCTAGACAACAGGTTTGCCGCTTCTGAGCAGAATTTGTTCCTTAAAGTTTGAGCAGCGAAGGCCTTGCAGAAACCATCCTCCATGCGCCATCTAGTGGTCAAAACGAAAGAGGATTGTTGAAAAAATTATTATTACTGGAAAACGAAGAAATGCACACTAAGGAAGAAGGTTGGAAGGAAGGGGAAAAAACCCTCCCAGGCAGCATCCGGGAATGACGCTCGTCTTAGAAAGCTCGTTCAAGTGGGTTTGAACAAGAGTGGTCAACACGCATTGATACTCTGGGGCGAAAGGGCGGGGCACGTTGCACAAGGGCAGCGACGTGTTTCCAGGTGCAAACGGGTATTTTTAACTAAGCGAAGAGGGAGATACCCACAAAGTTTGAAAAACTCTGTTTTTGAATAATATGCTGATCGTCACTTTTTTGGGGCGACGGGTGTCTTTGGAAAATGCCCTATAAACTCTTCATTAATTCTACAGCCCGCCAGAAAGGGGAAGGCATCCCAGAGCCCAAGCTCTGTCTGCGTGTGTGTGTGTGTGTGTGTGTGTGAGAGAGAGAGAGACGCCTTTGAGAATGGGGCAGAGCGCTACACACGCGCGCGCGCGCTCACACGCCCGCAGCCCCTTCGCCTGGACGACCCAGTCGGAGTAGGCGCCGATTTGTAATTCTCTTTGTTCCTCTCCGGATCGAAGCCCCCTTCCTCGTTCCCGCCACGACTCCATCCGCCTTCTCCTCCCTCCAGTGACATTCGCAGGAAAAGGAAAGCGAAGCAGCTGCCCGCGGAGGCATCACCCGCAGCAGCAGCAGGGTGGGTTGCTCGCCTCCGTGGGCTGCCGGCTGCCTTCTGCGCCGCCCGCTCTCAGCACCAGCAGCAGGAGCCTCGGCGGCAGGAAAGCCCTTGGCTCCGCTCTTCAAGGCATGCCGGGCACCCGCTGGAGCCGGGAGGAAGCCTGGCCCCGGCAGCCCTGCCCTCCGCCATCCGACCGCGGCAGCTCTCTTGCCTGACGAGAACCGCCGCCGCCGCGCTGAGCTCCTTCCTGGCGGGAGGAGGAGGAGGAGGAGGAGGAGAAGAGAGGCTGCATTGAGTTACTACCAGACGGAATTGCGTCGCTCGCTGACCCCCCTGCCTGCCTCCCACGTCTGCCGCTGAACTTGTTGCAGAGGGGAGAGAAAGGGGGCTGGCCAGGAGCCGCCTCAGCGCCTCCGCACGAGCGCCCGCGGGAGCCCCGTCCACTTTCAGGTCCCCTCCATGTCCAGCGAGCGCTCCGGCCGGACTTCGCCCGCAGGTAAGGCGAAGGCAGGGAGGGAGGGAAGGCGGCGGAGTGGGGCGCTGCGCGTAGGCTGGTGGCCGCAGCCCCCTTCGAGGCGGAGGCCTCTTGGACCCCCAGCCCCCAAATTTACGCCCCCCTCCCCTCCCCCTGCCGCGGCTTATTCCGTCTCCGCCGCCAGAGCTTTGGGCGCCCTGCCTCCAGCGCGTCAGCATCAAGTGGCGGGGAGAGTTTGGGAGGGCGCCGGAGCTGTCGGGGCAAGGCTGCCCTTGCAGCGGAGAGGGGGGTGTCTTTGGGGCATGGGGCCCAATTCAGTGCCTGGGAAGGGGCGGGGGGAGGGTTAAGTTAAATGGCCCTCTTGATCCCTGTCCGGGAATCTCCTTCGTTAAATCCTCCCGCTCCGAAATCAGCCCTTTGTCCTAGCCGAGATTTCTGAACTAAATTCTTCCTTAGGCCTTTTGAGGTCCAGAATATCTGTAATCTCTTTAGTGGAACTGCCCTTTTTTTTTTTGCACTGCATAAATGGTGTTACTGTTACTGCTTTCACACATGCACGTGCATATGCCACACGTTGTGGAGTGGGGTGTGTGTATAGCTCAGGCTGCTTGTCTTGAGACTCTTGTTCCCTAACACACACACACACACACACACACACACACTTAAAATTCTCACTTTTTGTCCTAATCTCCACCTATAGAACTCCAACATCTCTTTGGCTGACTGAACTATGTTTAAGCTAAGGACCATAACCTTCCTTTCCACCATCCCAACTCTGAACATTGCAGCCTAAAGTACACCTTACTTCCCAAATAAACTGCATTTGAACCTCTCGCCACTTTTCTTTAAAAAATTGTCTGTTTGATATTTCTGTTCCCTCCTCCCTAAAGTTTCCATTTTAGAATTCTTCCTATTTCCTCAGGACCAACTCTCAGAACATTTCCTCCTCTGTTAACCGCTTTCGCCATCCTCTCATCCACCCTAAACTTCCCTTCCAGCTTGCTCTGACTTTTCGTCCAGGATGAAGACCCTGACTTTTGCCTTGGTTAAAGCTAATCCCCCCTCATAGGAACCTCCCTCTCAAAATTTCTCTTTTCAGCCCACCCCTTTTCACATATTTCCCACAAGTGGCTGCTCTGTCCAGATCAACTGGACATTTTGATTCCTCCCTTCCCCATCTTCCTATTCAACCTTAATTTCTGCTTTTTAAGATTTGCTTCATTTTCTCCAAGGAGGCTTACAGAATTCTTTGTGAGCTGAGCTGTTTCTCAGCTTGCTTTTAATTTTTTCAAGAAAAGCCTCCCTGTATCAAGTTGGAGACTAGTAGTTAGTCCTCTGTCCCTCCGCCTTGCTTCCTTAGCACAAGAAGAGCTTGGAAAATAGGAGTGTGTGGTATGATGTGATGATCATTGGGATGAAGGGAATCAACTGTGAATTGGAAAAGTGACATCTTCACACCTCCTGCTTAAACCTATGATTTACAAAGAGATGTAAGTAGACATCTTAGCAGGTGTTCTTTCTGCAGCACTACCCTAAGTATTTATTCAAGAAGGCAACTCACATCCATTTTTCCTTCTCTCCTCAGTTCCCAACCAACTATTTGCAGCTGATGGTTACAGTAGACAGGTGGGAGGAGATTTGAGTCGGGGATGTGGAAGCCTTTCCCGGGAATCAGGAAAGAACAGAAGATTGCTGAGCCAGGAGTTGTCTCTTGCTCTGATGAAATTGCTGACAGATTACCACTCCCTGGATCTGACAGGCTAGCTGATCCACTCTTGCAGACAGTATATTTTTGCTGCATTCTTGTGCATGTTGATCTTTCCTGACTTCAGTCCACTTAATGGAGAAAGGAGGTGCTTGGTGTTGAACAAAAATATAGAACGGCTTCTCATGCTCCATAGTTGGTTAAAATAGCAAAGCAAATATTTCAAATGGAGTTCAGTAATGGGAGAGCAGCAGTTATTTGGGAAAGGTGACAGGAAGGAAGATGAAGAAAAAAAATAGGCTAGGTTTTTCTCTCATGCAGAAAGTGTGGACCCCTAATCTCTTGCTACATCCTGTGTGTTTTCCCCCCTCCCCCTTCATTTTAGAAGACTGGATTATTTCTAAAGAGGACACCCAGCAATACCAGCAGCAGCTTCCATAATGGCAGCAGGAGTAGCAGCATGGTTGCCTTTTGCTCGAGCAGCAGCAATAGGATGGATGCCAGTGGCCTCCAACCCTATGCCAAATGCTCCCCGGCAGGAGAGGAAACGCAGTCAGGATTCCCTGATTGTGTTGAATGTGAGCGGCACCCAGTTCCAGACCTGGCTGGACACCCTAGAACGCTACCCTGATACCCTTCTGGGTAGCTCGGAGAGGGACTTCTTCTACCACCCAGAGACACAGCAATACTTTTTTGACCGGGATCCTGACATCTTCCGACACATTCTCAATTTCTATAGAACAGGGAAGCTACACTATCCCCGTCAAGAGTGCATCTCAGCCTACGATGAGGAGCTGGCCTTCTTTGGTATTATTCCTGAGATCATTGGCGATTGCTGCTATGAGGAGTACAAGGATCGACGACGGGAAAATGCTGAACGCCTTCAGGATGATGCTGATCAGGATAATGCTGATGAGTGCCATCTTCCTTCCATGACCGCTCGAGAGAGGATGTGGCGGGCCTTTGAGAATCCACACACCAGCACATTGGCCCTGGTCTTTTACTATGTTACTGGCTTCTTCATTGCAATTTCTGTCATTGCCAACGTGGTGGAGACTGTGCCCTGTGGGATAACTCCTGGTGCCATCAGGGAGCTGTCCTGTGGAGAGCGCTACGATGTGGCTTTCTTCTGCCTAGATACGGCCTGTGTCATGATCTTCACTGTTGAGTATCTCTTGCGCCTGGTGGCTGCTCCCAGTCGTTACAAGTTTGTCCGTAGCGTCATGAGCATCATTGATGTTGTGGCAATTATGCCGTATTACATTGGTCTTGTGATGACCAACAATGAGGATGTCAGTGGGGCCTTTGTAACCCTGCGTGTCTTCCGGGTCTTCCGGATCTTTAAATTTTCGCGCCACTCACAGGGTCTGCGCATCCTGGGCTACACTCTGAAAAGCTGTGCATCAGAGCTTGGCTTTCTCCTTTTTTCCCTCACTATGGCCATCATAATCTTTGCTACAGTCATGTTCTATGCTGAAAAAGGCTCATCCGCCACCAAATTCACCAGTATCCCTGCCTCTTTCTGGTATACCATTGTTACTATGACCACCTTGGGGTAAGTGCACCTTGGTTTTGTATCTGTCTATGTAAAATAGAAAGAGTTTGCATTGTTATCCTGGATTATCTTTAGCTGGTTTTCTTTTAAAGTTGTGGGGGGGAAAAGATGATGCATAATTGTGTTTGATCAAGGAGATGCTTATGATGTGTTTATGATGATCTGCAGAAGATGACACTTCACTTTCTCTCATCTGAATAGAAAGTATTAAGAACTGCAATTATGAGATACCCTTAAATTCTACGATTGCTTTAATTTTTGTTTTTCTTTCACATATTCAAATGTCACAAAGTTTCTATGCAGGTGTATCCACCTATTTTTCCTTCACTGTTAATGTATCAGTAGTTGAGTTTTAGGCAAAAGGATAATGATTCTGTTTTCCTATTATCCTTGAGTCATATGATAAGCACATTTATAACTGAACAGTGTGTGTATTCATAGAAAAAACTGTAATCAATCTATATTTCACCTCAGAAGAGTTATACTCAAATAATTTAAGAACTAGCACAATGCTTCTCAGTTTACTTTTTCAAAGATATGTTAAAGTTGTCAGTATAGCTGATTTTGAAGTATTGCAGTAAACATTTAAAACTCATGTTTAGTTTCATTCTGGAAGCTAAATTTTTGAAATGGTAATGAATTCACCATCAAGGCATTATAAGTGATGTCATGATCTCTTGCAGTGTGGCATTTTATAGAAATGTCTTTTCTGAAGAAGGAACATGAGGTAATCCAAGATAAGTTTTTTTTAAAGTTTTCATGGGAAATTCTTCAGGCTATGCTTATCCTTAAAATCAAACTTTTAACCCTCAAAATCACTGATATCCCACTATGCATCCTATTGTCTGGATATGACATGTGGAGGTAAGTTAATTTGAAGAAGCTAATTTGTAATTTTATTCCAAATTAGTTATGCAATAACTTAATGGGAAAGGATTAATTTCTTTTTAAAAATGCCCATTCTTGCTGCTGTGTATTAGGAGTCTTGCAAATTTATCTGCTACAAGATCTACAACGGCTTTTCCCATTCTTATTTCCCTTCAGATGTTGTGAAC